>JAODUK010013364.1:12500-28056 GCA_027564635.1 Typhlichthys eigenmanni | reverse complement strand
GATCTTGTGATGAACAAGCGGTTTATCTACACCCGCCACACCCGTGTCCAGCACCCCCCCCCCCACACACACACACACACACACATATTACTTAAACACATGTACATTTGGTGCAATTGGTCAGCATCATCCTTATAAGAACAATCTGTAGCATAGCAATCCTTTGCTCTCTCTCTCTCCCTCCCTCTCCCTCTCCCTCTCTCATCCAGCTCTTCATCCTGGCATGTGTTAGATGATCCACGTGTTCAATCCCTAATGAAAAAAGGATGCCTGAGTGCTCCAGCCAACCACAGCTTGTATGCGTGTGTAGGGAACCCCTACAGTGTGGCGGTGTGGCGTGCTACATCTGGTATGCATTACGTGTCCTAAACACCTCAGTGTGTACACTGTGCAGGGTGCTTCCATACGTAGTGTGAACATTCAATACCTGAGCAACAGTCTCCAATCATCTTTACGGCCCTTCAAATGAGACATGCAACAGTGTGTGACTGGAAATCTGAGACGCACACACGTATATGGTGTTTGACTGTCCTATACCCACTGTGTCCTCTCTGGCCAGTCAATACCCACTACCCGTAACACTGAAGGCACGCAAGAGGCCAACAACAAGCGCTGAGCAGAAACGAGATATAAACATAACTATATGTTTTCTGGACTAAATTAATTAACTGGCTCCTGGTTTCATAAGAGAAGTGAAATGACGGCAAGCGTCATCGAAACAGACATTGCACCATACCCTACCATGAAACTCCCCATGCCAACTCTATGCACACCAAGATATACAGCTGTACACAAACACGTGTGCGTGTGTGTGTGTGTGTGTGTGTGTTGATGTGCATGTGTGGAAACAAGCTTCCATTGAGTGTCTCTCTAGCATGCTGGCCATCAATGCATGCAAGGATCAGAGAGATTCCATAGCCAGCATCCAACCTTAAACCATGCCTGAAATGTGTGCGTGTGCGTGTGTGTGTGTGTGTGTGTGCGTGTGTGTGTGCGTGTGTACAGTATGTGCGCATATGTGGGTGTTGTGCGTGTGTTTCCACAGTAACAGGCCAGGGCCGGAAAACACAACAGGTGTGGAGCACTGGTGTTTTATGGAGGCTGGGTTCAAAGGTTGAGCAGTTGCCATGCCAACACATGTTGAACACAAACACAAGGCTATCTTTTTCTAGAGCTTGGCATATTCAACGGTTGATATAACACATAGCCATGCTGAGAATACACACGACATGTGAAATGGATTATGCACACACACACACACACACACACACTCTTCAAACACATGAAGTAACAGATGATGAATGACTGCAGAATGACCTATCTAATCTAGTCAGCCTTAAGCACATATCATCTAACGCTTAACAAAAAAGCATTATTACATTGATTTTACACACTTTTTATAGAAAGAAGAGCAAGTGCAGAGACTAGCGGAAGCTGTGAATGTGAGATGAGAAATTAGAAGAAAAAAGGAAGAAAAAAGCTAGCCAGGCGCTAACGTATGCTAATGGTTCTTTGCTGGGAATTAATCTAGATGAAACCCGCCCCCCCACACACACACACGCACACACACGCACACACACACGCACACACACACCATTCAAATGCACAGCCTGCCAGGCACAGCGCATGCACATACTGTCAGCCATCTGCAAACACATGCCCACACAAACACACACCTTTATGGATTTAGTCTTCAGACAGTTACCACAGGAGAATTATTATTTCTGTTTTGCTGTCTGTCTATGTGCGTGTGCATGTGTGTGTGTGCGTGTGTGTGTGTGTGTGTGTGCCTGTGCATGTGTGTTACTGCAGGAGTGTAACCAAATACTCTATGAAACACATTTTCACTTCCTGGCCACTTAATCAACTTCTGACACAAAACAGTCACGACAACAACCGTATTCTAGCAGTAACGATTCTACTGTCAACTCACATCGAACATTAAAACTGGAATTGGTCCATTATGGCAAAAAAAGCTTTTTAAGCCATCAAAATGTCAATACTTAATGGCATCCAATTTGTACCTGGCTCACTGGATCACACACACATACAATTTTTCTCACTGTAAGCTAAATTACCTGACTGCAAGACGTTTCATGCTAGAACTTCTAACCCAGAGCCCTTGGGTTATAACTGTTCAGGAACACAGTATGTTCAGCTAAGTCTGACTGAATGCAAGGAATAGATAAATGTATGAGATACAATCTGCACGCAACACATACATACACACATGAACACACAACCAATACCACACTCTCCCACAGTCAAGCAAATAAGACCATGGTCAAAACTCATTCTTGCAGGCACAGTTATTCCACAAACATATACTGTATATACACCTTTCAATTACTAATATACTCTTTCACTAAATCTGGTATAGACAAGAACCTGACAGCTAATGCTTTCAAAACTGATACAGATGAATGTTGCATGTAAACAATAGTCCTTATGATAATCCAAACAGCAGTCCAAATGTCCAAATGACGAATGAAATAGCATTTACTTACAGGGCAGGGAAGGGTTCAAAAACTTTCACCAAAGCTTAAAGTATAAGCTGTAAACTAAGTAATAGGATTGAACAGTAATGAGACACATCAATGTTGATGTTATTGTAATATTGACAAATATACTCCAAAAATCTGCATTTTATGGGCTGAAAACGTGTCATATCTGTTAAAAATCATCCAAGGACCTGGCTGGATTTCAACAGAACACTCCATCCGCCATCAAATTCAAATGTAAATGTTAATTGGGGTCCCCTTCTCAGGCCTTCCCCTTCCCCCACTCAAACAGTTTAAGCATTTTACAAAGTTGAGTAGTGGGTGGAGTCAGGCTTAACAGCTCAAATCATGGGTACCAAAGAGGTCGCTTCCCATGTACGCGCCGCCATATTTGTATACAACTCTGACTGTGTTATACAGTCTAATTGATACAGAAAGACATTATTGGTTACGATTTGTGATTCATAGTATCTTCTCCAACTGTATTTTGTCCCTTAAAATCTGCAAGTGTCTGCCCCATGTTACTTTTACCGATACCTGCATTTTCTACTTAATATGATATGACAACGGAAAATCACTTTTCATAATAGGCTACTACTACCAGTACATAGGATGCCTATCAATACTTCATTAATGGGTGAACACCACCAAAAGCATCTGGAGACGACTGGAGAAGGAAAGACCCAGTAATCACAGGACGTGCATGTAATTCAACAACAATTACCAACCATGCTACTTTCGTGGTTAAAATATTAGTGTTTTGTTAGCTAAAGGGCTAACAGCGGGCTAACATTAGCACTCGAGGTGAGCGTGAGTGCTAATGTTACGTGCTAACAACATTTTGTTTTAGAAGTTGGCTACAGGTTTTAGAGACAAATATGTAGTGCATGACCATGTAGATTATGATGATGACCATGCCTTATCTTTTTCTTACATTTAAAACAACAAACCACAGGATTTATATTAGCTAAATATCCTTTTGTAACAAGCTCAGGGGAGTTTAGCGTCGATGAGACAAGACTGTATTCACATGCTGCATTTTTCACTTCATAGGTCAACCATCCAGTTTCTGAACACTGGCTGTCGAAATGCATCTCTATACTTTCAAGTTAAATGTCATGCTTTGCTGTTGTATATTAAGAATCATAATAAATGATTGAAATAAAACTGTCTTCATGATTATGTATGTGTTACAGTTATGTATTCATCTGATATCACTGAATCATACATTTTAAAATACCTTAGAGTGTGCAGAAAACTATAATACATGTGCATTGTAGTCCAGAAGTTACAGCCCAAGAAACCAAAACTGGGAAGTCATGTTTATTACAGGAAGGAAAATAGTAGTGTATTTGACATAGTAAGCAACTACTGCCTGTCCATTATGTGGGGATCACATTTTAAAGAGATCACAGCAAACTGTTACCAATTTATTGAAAAAGGTAGGCTTCAGCAGTTGCTTGGCAGAGACAGACAGCAGGATGGTGTATTTGTTCCTGACAAGGCCATATGGATCCAGACAGCAGCAAGTCCACTTGTTGATTCTAGAGTTCCACTGGATGCAGTTGCTGCTGGCCTTGCTGGTATTTTCAACAGTAATTTCAACTGTGACAACACAGGCAGCCTACTGTATCTCTGACACTGTAGCCTCTTTCTGCAATAATTACATCTCGTGTATAAGTCTCATGGACAGTGTCATCACTGCTGGGGGCCAAAGTCTCAGTGCTTTTCCATTTCATCTGCCAAGTACACTCAAACCTACTGTTCGCGTGGATGTTTTTCTGCTCCTTCCTAAGCAGAGAGAAACGCGGTAGAATATTATATGTATGCATACTACTAAGATATTGTTCAACCTGAGCAATTTCCCATTCATATTTTTCTCAGAGACATGCAGTGGTATATGGGTTTGTTACTTTTCATACACATACAGTTTATATGTGTATATATACATATATATAGTGTATATTTATTTTGTATTATGTGATTAGTGTACACGCCTTATAGACCGGTAGTAAATTAATTTAGGATCCCCCTAACACAGGTAGGCCTATACGTGTTATATAATTTAAGCACCTGATTACTATAGCCTACAATTGAGACTGACATCATCGCAAAGCAGTTACGAATTGGAGTCAGTAAAAGTATAACAAGATTATGTTAGCTAGTTTACGGGACCATATCAAAATCTAACGTTAGCTAACATTAGCATAATGTGTGCAACTAAGTTCATCATGGTGGGTTTGCATCATTGCATGACACTATAATGTTAATAAATATAAGGCAACTGGTAACAATGTGTAAGTGTTTGTTAGCCTTTTCCTGGCAAAGAAAGGTTAAAGATAAAAAATAATAACAATAGGTAAATTGAGGTCTTACGGTACCGGAGTCTTTACTGCGGTCTAGAGATCATGTCTGCCAGTCTCTTCTGATTGAAGCCAAGCCAAACATTTATTCTGCTGATCTAACATCTTTATGTTTAATACAATTGTAGTCCTGGGTTTCCCTAAAGACTGTTACAGTCAAAAACACAACATGACCCGGGCATACTGTATGAACATTTTGTTTCATGGATCATCTTCTTCCGTTTTCTCTGGTAGTTTTATGGTATAGACAGGAGTCGCTAACATACAGTGATGTCACATGGTATCTATGAATAGTGTCCAACCCAACATCAACACCGTCCAAATAGAGAGTATTATATTGGTTAGGGAGTTTCAGACTATACAGATAGAATTGGGAGGAAAGCATGACCTCTACACCATTATGTGTGGGTTAGCAAATCCACAGAGGATCCAGTGCTTACAAAACTAGATGAAAATCCCTCAAAATGGTTGTGTGTGTGTGATGTGTGTGTGTGTGTGCGTGTGTGTGCGTGTGTGTGTGTGTGTGTGTGTATTGACTGATTTGTTTGAAGCAGCCACATCTGAAAAGCTTTCTTTTCTGGGGGGCCTGCCGAGTCTGACTTAAAGATCATCGTGTGACTTTGTATGGTAGTTTAGCAAAGCTAGTTAGCATAAGTTCTTCCTGGTTTAGGAGGGGCCAAGAGAGATTTGGAGACATATGATTGGCCAAGAGTTGAAGACTAAGCTTATATGAAGAGCCAAGCCCAGTGCTGATCTGCACTTCACCCTGCATTCTCCACATACCACAGGCCACCTGCGTCATCATTGTGCATGTGTGTGTGTGGGTGTGTGGGTGCGGGTCAGTGCATACTTGACATACAGTGTGTGTGTTTTACTGAATAGCAACTTACATCAGTTGTCGCGTCAGGTGTGCCTTGTCTGCTGTCGCTTTCTGGAACTCAACACTGGAACGCTGTAGGTCCACCCTTCGCTCTGTCAGCACGCACACACACGCACGCACATTAGTTCACCTGACGACAACCTTGGCCAATCACAGGTGAGTCAGGCGTGGTGAGCCAACAGACGTGCTACAGACACCATGAGATCTCCTGCGCTGATAGCCATGCAGTGAAGTATGAAAGCCCGGTTCTGTGTTGCTCCAACCAATGAGGCTGGCTTAGGGACAGGCCTTTACCAGAGAGGGAGTGGGTGGTGGTATTATTCTAAAGGAGGGGGGGGGGGGACCCCACAAAGACTTGAAAATCCCTTTGACATCGGATACCTAAGCAAAGTAGAAAGCATTAAAACACACACACACACACACACGCAGGAGTGCACGCACACACGTATATATACGAGGAATACAATGGCAGGGGCAACCAACACAGACATTTGAGAGACCCATAAACAAGCCAGTAAAACGGCAACCGATAAGGTGAGATGGGGGAGACAAAGGGGAGACTTGTTAAAGAGACACAGTGGAGGAGACGAGAGAAGAGGAGAAATAGGGAGTGTGTGAGGAGGCCTGCTAAGCGGGAGCTATGAAACTTTAGACTGCACTCTATTAGTCTTTATTACAGTCTGTCCGCCACACACACTCGCTACTGTACAGCTACTGTATCCTCCCCTCACCACGGCAACTGTCAAGCAAGAGTCAAAAAGAGAAGAGCAAATGAGGAGCATGCTCGAGGGTTAGTAAGCGGCTGTAAGATGATATACTTTCACCTAATATCTCCTCGCAGTCCACTATCTTACCGTCCTCTGTGTGTGCTGAGAAAAGAATCCTGTACTTCTACACAGTACTAAACACTCCTGTACTTCTACACACTACTAAACACTCCTGTACTTCTACACAGTACTAAACAAGCCTGTACTTCTACACAGAACTAAACAAGCCTGTACTTCTACACAGTACTAAACACTCCTGTACTTCTACACACTACTAAACACTCCTGTACTTCTACACAGAACTAAACAAGCCTGTACTTCTACACAGTACTAAACACTCCTGTACTTCTACACACTACTAAACACTCCTGTACTTCTACACAGAACTAAACAAGCCTGTACTTCTACACAGTACTAAACAAGCCTGTACTTCTACACACTACTAAACACTCCTGTACTTCTACACAGAACTAAACAAGCCTGTACTTCTACACACTACTAAACAAGCCTGTACTTCTACACAGTACTAAACACTCCTGTACTTCTACACAGAACTAAACAAGCCTGTACTTCTACACAGTACTAAACACTCCTGTACTTCTACACAGCACTAAACACTCCTGTACTTCTACACAGTACTAAACAAGCCTGTACTTCTACACAGTACTAAACACTCCTGTACTTCTACACAGTACTAAACAAGCCTGTACTTCTACACACTACTAAACACTCCTGTACTTCTACACAGCACTAAACACTCCTGTACTTCTACACAGTACTAAACAAGCCTGTACTTCTACACAGTACTAAACACTCCTGTACTTCTACACAGTACTAAACAAGCCTGTACTTCTACACACTACTAAACACTCCTGTACTTCTACACACTACAGCGCTCTGATAATCAGACAATCTTAGGGACATACTGTACCAGAATGGATAAGAGAAATAATGTCCTTATTGTACTAATCTTTAATTATTCTTTATATTAACATTTCATGTATTTTTTTACCATTTTGCTGCCTATGTTTTAATTTTTTTTTAAAAGCACGATTGTCCATGCACCCCCTCTCTTTACTGTAAAGCACTTTGAGATGCAATTATTGTATCAAAAGTGCTACACAAATTAAGTTTGTAATTATTATTATTATTATTATTATTATTACAAAGCCCTGGCTGTGTAGTAATATGTGTGTGTGTGTGTGTGTGTGTGTGTGTGTGCGTGCGTGTGTGTGTGTCCGTGCGCATGCGTGTGTACGCGTGTGTGTGTGTTGTGTGTGGCTGACATGCTAGCAGGCTCGGGTCAGGAGTGTTATTGGTGAAATGTGTCGGGGAGAAAAAATTGAATTTGTTTGTAACTGTGAGCGTGCATGAGTTTGCGGACATGTGCGCGTGTGTGTGTCAGCGCACAGAGTCTGCATGTGGAGAGCTCTCCACAGGATCCAATGTCAGCCTGACATTCTCTCTCTCTCTCTCGCTCTCTCTCTCTCTCTCTCTCGCTAATAATTGCTTTCTGGTCACTGTGACACAACTAGTTCTGCCTTGGGAGAGCACACACACACACACACAGCACTATGTGCACACTGAGGTACACTCACCTGGGAAAAAGGAGTGTTGCCAACATTTTGTATGAGCACAACACATACACACACACACACAAACACACACACACACACACACACACAAATGAGAAAAAAAAGAAAACTTGTATAAATACTTGACGGAGCAGTAATTCTTTGCAATGAAAGCAAACCAGTGTGTCTGACTTTACAGTGCTCCTTTTATGTGCTCCAACAGGCGTAGGCGCAGGTGTGTCGAGCATGCACACGCATACACACACACGCACGCACGCACGCACGCACACACGCACAAACACACACATAGGATAATACACAATATGATGGCATTTCCATATTGCATGAGATGCATAGCATAAGGCCATATTGCATGAGATGCATAGCATAAGGAACTAACTGCATAGCACGATACTTTGACGTCAAATATTTATTAACAACACATACTCAAGTGATGCAGAGTGAGTTATATCTCGGAATGCTAACTGCGGGCTATTACTGTTAGCAAACTTACACAACATCACATTCTTTTCAACCGCTTCAGCATCATGTCTGGAAGGCTGCCTAGTTTATTATGGCTGTAATAAACACAATAACAGTGTCTAAACCACAGTGGCTTTATGGTAAAAAAAGAAAAAAATGGTACTATGGAATACCTTGCCTGCACTGCACTTTGTGTGTAACACATATAGTGTGCTGTTGTGTCAGATGCCTTATTGGCTTTAAATGCTGTATGTTCTGAATAACCCTTTAGTGGGTGTTTATAATTTGGACTTGTGGTTCAGCCATTTGAATAGCTCAAATCTACATTCCAGAAATCTACCATCCACCGACGCTCCAAACCTATATAAGGTAAGCTCTTGTATCGGCCATTCTTTCTCTAGGGCCCCAGAGAAGGAACGTGACATAGCAAATGGGCAAACACTGAATAGCACTTGATATTCGGGTTGAAGCTCCCTTGCACCACAATTAATAACCAATTGAGTAGCTGTAATAACTATACAGAAAATGCATGGTTTCAGTAACACAATTATAATAGTTATATAGTTACAAGATAATATTAATTTTCTGATAATCTAACAGTTACTTGAAAGCTGCGACATTTATAGTTAAATTCTTGCTTGTGATCTCCGGTGAACTTCGCTACTCCATCTCTCTGTGATGTGATTTATTACTGAGCTTGATCCCATGAAACACATTTGTCAAACGCTCGTGCTTCATGTGCAGAGTGAGTCAGAAAAACAAAGCCAGGTGTGTGTGTGTGTGTGTGCAGGCAGTGATAATGCGAAAATAGAGGTCCTAAGTTGTACGAGGACATACTATTACATGTTTATATGGTACGCCAAGCTAGCTGTCAGGGACATGGACACTATAGACTAAAGATGGCTCCGGGTGTTGGCAGATGGCTGAAGTTCAGGGAACTCTGACGCACACGCTCTCCTACTTTTAGATGCAATGTGTAATTCTGGCCACAAGGGGGTTACGTTAATAGAAAACGGTCCCCTGTACACACGTAGGCTACAGTACATACTGCATGGGGTCTGCATGTGCAAGTGCAAGCAGGTGGCCTCAAAAAGAGTCTTTCACTGAAAGTAGTTCCTCTCAAATGAATTGGCATATAGAAATACTGTGTCCAGGATCCAGGACGGTAGATTATAACATAACAACATCACACACTGACTTCACAGGACTGACTTAAAGTCATGGATATAGTGTCTTTACGTCAGTCCTGTGAATTCAGTGTAATTCATCTGCTTCTTCACAAAGAGAAGGTTTATATGTTTCATGCCTGCTGTGTCTCTGTAATCTTCCACAGGCCCAGGGGCTGTTCTCATCTCCTCCCACTGGATCTCCACCTCTCTCTTAACATCTAACTGATCACGTTAAAGCAAACGTCTTTTTTTCTCTCCTGCTTTCTTCTGCCATCTGATGCTAACTGAAGAAAGCTGATAGACAGCCAGCAGGGCATATTAACGCCCATATCAGTGTGGGGTCAGTTACAGGTCACATTGTGATATGTGTCAGTTCTCTGGCGTGTGCGTATGCTAGTGTAGCTTGTGATGGTCATGGCCTTCTGTGTATCTATATGGGGACATTTGTTTGTGAGCGTAAGCGCGCGGTTGTATGCACGTTTGTTTGTGTTACTGGCCTGTGCTGCAGTTCCATGTCACTTGACCGATACACTCTCAGGCAGTAACGAAACATACAGCAGAACCTTCTTATCAACGCACAGTGCACCTCTGTTAAACCCCTGACTCTGTTGCTTACTCTGTAGCGTCAATGTGAGTGTTCACGCTGATCACTCAGCGTGAAATATTCTCTCTTTCACGTGATCAGGATGAGACAAATCGACTACCATTGTTTCTCAAACAGAGAATTAACGTGGAAGCTCATCAGCTTTACTCAAAGTAATTAAATAGAGAAAAATCAAACATTGGTAGTGTTTAATTTAGGATATGCTTCCACGGATTCAAAACATAAATATATCTTAAACACACTACAAAACATTTCAGTTGGTCAAACGCATGCACACACAAACACACATCCACACAGCCAGACACATACTGCAGTCTAAGGCAGCAGTGTAGAACATGTGGCAGGGAGAAAAGAAACCACACCCATGAGGTGAGTTGGAGGTTAGCTCTGCTTCAGGCATTGACTGTCAACACTGAGCACACAAGCACACACCTACACACACACACACACTCACACAAAACCTCACATGTCTAAACTCTCTTCAAAGTAAGAGCAAAGGTTTGTTAAGAAATTGTAAACACACGTGCACTGTCAGTGTGCACACACACACTACAAGCCATTTACATAAGAGATGTGAGAAAGATTAGAGCTCTACTAACTAAAATGTACTCCTACTGTTATTCTACTATTTTACAAACTTCCAGTTACAATATCTAGTTTCCATGACAGCTCCTGTTCAGTTTCCTTTGTGTCTGGCTCTCACTCAAATTAATGGTCTCATTGAGTGTGTGCGTGTGCGTGTGCGTGTGTTACCTGTGACCACCTGTGTGCAGTGCTGCAGTAGTTTGGATCTGAAGTCCTGCCATGCCCCTGCAAACTGGCTGAGGAAACCCCGTACATCTCTCAAGCCACAGCCAGTAGAGTGCAGCAGGGATAGAGTTTCTTGTAGGGCTTGGTGCTGTCGAGTACACACACCTCTAATAACCCAACAACTACAAACACACACACACACACACACATTGTTGGTCAGGACACGTCTTAATGAAAATGGCTCGATAAAAGACAAAATTAGCTCATAAATCTTGTGTTCGTTTGGATAACAGTTATCCAAAGCGACATATAATTACAAGAATTAGACATTGGTTCCCCCTGCTCAAGCATGCTTACAGGGAAAGCCAACTTCAGGGCTCAAACCCTATGACCTTCCACCTAAGAGTCCAACATCCTCCTAGACCACCTGGTCCCCGTTTTAAAAATACAATAATACTTTATACTACAATTTACATTACTCACTACATTATGAAGTGCGACAAACAAACAAACTTTAGGTTAGCATACACTCAGTGGTGTCATAAATAATTTTGTAATAAGTGTGAAAAGAAAACAGAAAAGGGACGCAACACATTTATAGCTTTAGCATCGGTCACCCTCTTCCAACTGTCTAAGCTCAACCCAGTCTCTGTCGCAGAGGAACGCAGAAAGATGAAAAAGCAAAAGAACTTTGAGCAACATGGAAGATAGCTAACACATGAAGACACACACACACACACACACACAGACACGCATGCTCCTTCAATATCCACACCCGCACAGGGCAAGGTAATTGAAAACACTGTATTCTGTTATAATAACGTTTGTAAAGGAACATTTAGATGTGACGGGGCGCGCTCATACACAAGCACAATACAGGGACATTAGAGATGTGTTTGGCTCTTGCATTTAGAGCAATGTGACTAGTCGGGGTTTGTGGCTCAAGGTGATTCATAAATGAACAGAATTGCAGACAAGATGGGAAATCTCAAGCTTCTACGTACCATGTGCTTATGTGCTTATACACAGTATGCGTATGTGTGTGGCGGGAGAGTGTTCGGGCAGAATGGAGCTTGTGGGTGTCTCTTGCCGAGAGACTGGTTTTTTGTAATGTCAGATGGCATAAATTATAAAGCTGACAGGACCTAAAGGAAAAACAGATACGAGCTAGATCTGTCATTGGTTATATGGCTGAGGCAGAGGCTCATACGCAGCGAGAGGGAGAGATACTGACAGCCAGATACATACGAAAAAACAGAGAGATGAATACAGAGAAACTGACTGAGGAATACACAGCGAAAGAAATACAAATGAAGAAAGAGAGAGAATGCTTCAAAACAGTCAAATACAGGAATTCATCTACCACAATGTGTTATTATTTTCTGCAAATACTACAATTAAACAATTCATTGTCAAGTTCAAATAAAGAGGGTAAAATGCTCTTTCCACTCCCTCCCTCCATCTCCAGTAAACACCCATGGTTCACAGCCTACTGTGTATTTCTTCCTGTGTGCTCTCCAACAGCAGATTCCCATCAACCAAGCTCTCCAGGCCACACCATTGGCCCAGCAGCAGACAACCAATGAGATGAGGCAGACCCACCTCTACAAGATGCATTTGCATATGTTTTATGTCTTTCTCCACGTGCATTCTTTTAACTCTGATAGAAAATTATATGTAATTGTCGACTGCAGCTAGTGTACTGTATGCCTTCCGTTACTCATATTAAACCGATTTCATTTGAAATTGCTCTCTTTATCCTCTCGTCATTCACTCTTAACTGAAAACCTGCCATTGTTCTCTGTTTTTACTAAGCAACTCTTGCATCTCACCAGAGACTTCTGCCAACCTGCCGTGGAAGAAGACACTCATTACATCGCTGCGTGATAGATAATCATGTAAAGCCTGATTATACAATATATAAAAAAGGTTAAACATCAGCAGAATAAATTGTCAGAAGTAACTTATCTAAAGAATTGTAGCCTATTTAAAGCTAAATGTACAGCTTTAGTTATTGCAAGCTAATTGTAAGCTTTTTGCCAAATTCACCAAATATCTAATTTTGCTATCTTACCGTTCACTGTGCATTTAAAAAAAAGTTATCTACACAGCCCTGGCTCTGTAAATAAGAACACAAACAAAGTGACAAACACCGTTCACAACAACAAAGCCGTAGCACTACGCTTTGCTTCACAATGTGTTTCAATTTGAGGTGCCTCTGCGGAAGGATATTGTTTTGATTTGAGCTTGAAGTTAGCAAGAGTTCTCGAGACTAACTAATCCTGTTATTAAATCTCCCTAAAATGGTAGTGTGTAATTTGAACCACAGGGGGCCAGGTTGACCTTAACTTGATCTGACAATTATTGGGAATGCGTATGCTGCACATGTATGAGTGTGTTTCTGCATGTACTTTGTTCAGTCAAATTCCTCACTTTCATAGGAGGTGTAGGTTATCTTATTCTGGAAGACATTGCTCTAAACTGATGGACTTCATGGTAAAACACACATTCTTCTGGAAATATTGCCAAAATGCTGAAATTGCATAATGATACCATATCTTACACTACAGCTCTTTAATGATAGCTGAGAAAATACATTGATAGGTATGCTTGTGAGAAAATAGGGCTGAAAACACACTAACACTAAAAATATAACATAGAAAAGTGGAATTTGTATATTTAGATATAATAAAATCATTCTATATTCTTTAGAAACCACTCATTATTTGATCATGAGTACCTATATAAAATATACTGATTAGATACTGATCTAAAATGATTTACAGAAGTATCTCTCTTCCCATCCATCAATAAAAGGAGCAACAATTGTTATTGCCTACTGTATAGCAATATACTGTCAAGTAGCGCTTATGAAAACGGTCTATGCAAAAATAAAGCATCCATACATCATCGTATACAGTCGGATTAAAAACAAAGGCGTTCGTGGAACATTCTGTAATGGTCTCATATCAATATCACGATTTTTGCACAATAAATATAATATTTACTCTACCCCAACACACTGAAGCTAATAATGCCAACATTATTGAGTGAAAATGCATGTTTTATTCTTAATGTCAGCTACACACAAAACACCTGGAGCTCTGGGAAAGGGGGCGTAGCGCCTTCAATATTTTTGATAGAGCGAGAGAAGTTTGCTACAATTTATAATTTACTTGAAGTTCAAGGGAGCTGAAAAGAAAATGGCTTAAAAATGATTTTAGCATAAACTTGTCTAACTCATGGTTTAGACATGAATACCAATTGTATAAAAATAACTGCTGCCAAATGTATTTTGCTATGTAAGATAGGCCTATATACATTTTACATTGTTTTTGTGAATTGTGGGATGGCAAATCTCCTTTCCTTCTGTAAAGGATGATCCAGTGTACCCTATGTTAAAGCATGCAAGAAAGGAAGCATTGAAGCACCTTTCCTTAGCAATAATAGAATTCGAACAGCTCTTATCATGGCTGCGACCTAGAAACTTCCGGGTCATCCACTCAGTTAGGAAGGTTCCTAAGCGAAAAAGACTCCATAAGACTG
This sequence comes from Typhlichthys eigenmanni, assembly GCA_027564635.1. Taxonomy (NCBI): domain Eukaryota; kingdom Metazoa; phylum Chordata; class Actinopteri; order Percopsiformes; family Amblyopsidae; genus Typhlichthys; species Typhlichthys eigenmanni. Next base: position 13,419 of record JAODUK010013364.1, on the reverse strand, counting down.
CAATTCCCTGTCTGTGTGCATGTTTATCACTTTGTGACCTAATCTGTGTAATCATGTGATCCGGAGTGTGCGTGTGATACAGACCACAGTCCAGACCCCCACTGTTCACCCATCTGTCCCTATACCAGCCCCAAAGCCAGATCAGAAAGAACACTGCCTTGAGTGGGGTGTGTGAGTGTGTGTGCGTGTGCATACGCGTGTGTGACGTGTGATTGATGCACTTGCCGATGTAAGCCTTTGAGCTCCTGCTCCCAGGCTGTCATCAGCAAAACAAGGTTTCATCGTGCACAAAGAGTGCATGCCAGATTAGAGCGCCCCCTACCGTCACTCCAAATCAGCCGCCTCATCAAGCCACACACACACACACACACACACACACACACACACACACACAGGCTAACCATTCAACACACACTCACACATGCACACACACGAACAAGGCTCACCCACACATGCACACACAGAGGCTCAGACACAAACACACACTCAGAAGACACACACTCTTGCGCTGCTGTAAAACACAAACACTATGCACACACTGGTGATCTGTTATCGTGATTTAGCAAGCAAAATATCAGTTTTTTATGCAGTCATATGTTTTACTGGATTAAGAGTTACAGTCATCATTAGGAAACCAAACATCTTTACTAGAGGGAGTCTGTTACAAGGTCGTGTACCAGAGTATGTGTGTATTACAGTATATGTGGTACATTGGGGAATGCTTCAGAGTGGCTTTACAGTAAAGTAAGATGTTTCGTGCCATTGAAAACACAATGCATATAACCTTAAACTGACTACGTAATTTGGAACATGTTTACCCATCACTGACTGTCTACATTCAATACATTTTGAGGTGGCAATAGGCATATAGGATTAAAAGAGATGGCTATTTACTCTCCTAAATACTTGTTCAGTTTGT
>JAODUK010013364.1:0-10000 GCA_027564635.1 Typhlichthys eigenmanni | reverse complement strand
CTCTATTTTAGAATGCAAAAAGGACACATAAGCTCACAAACACACAAACACATTTGTCACACAAACGCTGTTCTCATGCATATTCAAGAACACAATCATTGACAGAAAGTGTATAGAGCAATAGACATAACTCGCAACACACTGCGTGTGTGAGCATGTGTGCATGTGTGTGCATATGTGAGGATGTGTTTGATGCAGTAATCTGATCTTACACGTTGGCTTTGAAGGTGAGCAGACACTACAAAGTACAACTGACAGTGTTATAACACATACACACACACACACACACACACAGAGAACATATAATAATGTGTATGCTGTTTGTGTGGTTGCTACTGGAGACGATGAACAGAGATAAAACCACATGCGAACAATCTAATCTAATTTGGCATAAAACACTTTGTTGAGATATATGGGCTTCCCTGTATTGCCATCTATCACCTCTGTGCTGTTGCTTTCACACCTGCAAGTCTTCTCATCAGTGAGACCACAGAGCCGGGTGTGTTCTTTTATGATTCATAATGTCCTTATGCCAAGTATGCCAACTGACAATAATTATTTTCCTGTGCCTGTGTATGTGCAGTTATCATAACCTGTGCAGGTGTAGGCTGTGTGTGCATAGTGTCACATAAGAACAATTCCCACCTGCAGACACCTCTACTTGCATCTAATTTATGTTACAACCTGTTTTAGTTAGATTCACACTGCCTGCCTTGTCTGTCTGTCTGTCTGTCTGTCTGTCTGTCTGTCTGTCTGTAAGATTAGGTTTAACCCCGGGAAACTTTTCTTTTTGAAAGTTTTTCTCTCTTTGTCTCATTTTGATAGTCACCAATAACATATAAAGAAATTGTGTCTGTTTCATCTTGTCTTGTAGGTGACATTTTGAAGATTAATTGCACCCTGTAAATCACTACCTTGCTCAATACCCAAACACACACACACACACATACTGTCTCTGACAGCTGATATTTGAATCAGGTTTGTTCCACATGGAGAGTATGTTGTTATCATCCCCCATGTCACTTCTCTGTCACACACACTGTGATCACTTCTTTTATCCTGTCAAACTATGGCAGGATAAAATAACTCGCTGGCACGGAGGCAAAAATAGCTGTCCTGTACGTATCAAAAAATAACAATGTGTTTGTACGTGAAAAATACAGCAGAAAGGATGAATATGCAGTAGGGCTGGCTGCTAACAGAGCCCATATATCTTCACAAGCAACACCTTTGTGATCGCAACATGATGAGATGGCAGAGTTGAATGAGGGAAAACGACAGGGCGCAGAGTAAAGAGCCTGCATGAATGGAAGATTTCCTGAGTGATGAAATTGAGTGGCGATGATCGGATCACCTTTGAAGAAGGCATTTTATTCCTCAAAAGTCAGACACTTACATCATCACAGCAAGAACCACGGTTATTAAACTGTCTCGTTGATTCGTTCCACCTCGACAGCACACCATACAATAATAAGATACGGTGGTGTAGAAAAGCTGCAGACAAAGATAGTCTATATTATGCTTAGTCTGTAATGTACAGTCACTAAGGTAAATGCTGAACATTACCAGTTGCGCTGAAATAGAACAACAGTCTCAGGCTCTCAGCTTTCAGTCTGCACTGGGTCCCATAGCAATGTTTCCCAAATAGGGGTACATGTATCCCTGGGTCTGTATGACTGAAGAAGGAGGCCTTTCGGGGTATATGTTGTCCCGGAAAACTCTGAAGGCGGTTGCAAGGTACCGATGGGCAGAAGCAAAGCAGTGGGTGTGGGAGAGGTTCGAAGAAGCCATGCAGAAAGGCTTTCGGTCGACAAGTGTTTCTGGAAAACCGTCCGCCACCTTAGGAGGGGGAAGCAAGGAACCATCCAAGCTGTGTACAGTAAGGACGGGATGCTCTTGACCTGTAACTGAGGAGGTAATTGGGCGGTAAAGGGAACACATTGAGAAACTGCTGAATCCGACTGACACGCTCTCTATGGTTGAAGGTGATCAATTTCCCTGGGAAAGATCACTAAGGTAGTCAAACAACTCCACAGTGGCAAAGCCCCGGGTATTGATGATATCCGTCCAGAAATGCTTAAAGCTCTGTGTGTGGAGGTGATGTCTTGACTGGGGTGGTGGTTCCCCTCTTCAAAAAGGGGGACCAGAGAGTGTGTGCCAATTACAGGGATATCACACTACTCTGCCTTCCTAGTAAAGTCTACTCCAAGGTGCTGGAGAGGAGGGTTCGGCCAATCGTCGAACCTCAGATTGAAGAACAGCAATGTGTCCTGGTCGTGGAACAACGGACCAGATCTTTACTCTCGGAAGGATCCTGGAGGGGGCCTGGGAGTATGCCCTTCCAGTCTACATGTGTTTTATGGCTCTGGAGAAGGCGTATGACCTGGTGGGAGGTGCTGCGGAAGTATAGGGGAAGGGGGTCCCTTTTAAGGGCAATCCAATCCCTGTATGTCCAAAGCGAGAGCTGTATACGGATTCTCTGGGGTAAGTTGGACTCATTTCAGGTGGGGGTTGGTCTCATTTACACCGTGTCCTAACTGGATGCGACAGCAAGAGAGCGTCCGACTATTGCGTTGCATCGGACGCTGTAGTCCAGACTGAATCCGTCCAGACTGAATCCGTCCAAACCACACAACAAACAAACCACTAGCCTACGTATTAGCAGTAGCACACTAGAGAGCATACGCCTTCTCCATATTCACAACAATTGCCTACTATGACGGGGGCAGGTACAGATGTCACTCATTGTTGTAGGCCACACGTAGTATACAACCACCACCTCTACTTTGTAAAATAAGCTAACTAGCTTGCCAGCTCTGTTGAGCATGCTAATTGAAAACTATCTCCCCTCCAGCCAGCTGACACATTAAGGTAACTGAATGAACAGTCCCCCGTTTCAACCATTAAATATAGCCTAGTTCTATGGTCTCAACGCAAGCGGCAGGAAGAAATTAGAAACAGGGTGTCCGACAAAAGTTCGCTCAAAACGACGCGCCGCATTGCGCAGCGCAGCATCGCGTCGCTCACGTCCAGTTAGGACATTACAGACAGAAAATATAGCAATCGAACTGCTTTTGTCACTGACGCTCACTCGCGTCACATCCAGTTAGGACACAGTGTTAGAGATAGGGTGAGAAGCTCGGCCATCCGTGAGGAACTCGGAGTAGAGCCTTTGAGGTGTGGGCCTGGGCGCCTCACTTGGGAGGTGTTCCAGGCACGTCCAGCTTTGAGGAGGCCTCGGAGAAGACCCAGGACTAGGTGAAGAGATTATATCTCCACACTGGCCTGGGAACGCCTCGGGATCCCCTAGTCAGAGCTTGCTAATGTGGCTTGGGAAAGGGAGGTTTGGGGTCCCCTGCTGGAACTGCTGCACCGCGACCCGACTCCGGATAAGCGGATGAAGATGAATGGATGGATCGATGGACAGTAAGTTAAAGATCGCTAATTCCAAAGCAATGTCTGGTATTGAAACAGAAACAGCCAACACGTCCACAAGGCGCTGAGATGCATTCGCAGGAAGAGATATTAAGTATACTTTGAAGAGCCGGAGCTCTCCAGCTTTCAGGGAAGGGCAAAAGAACATGGATACACTTGATTTATAACACAAGACCAAATTTGAGCAACTCTGCAAAACAGAATGCAGCTGAAAGCATTTGATCTCGATTACATTGTTTTTGTTATAATTGGAAGCCAAAATCATTATTGAAATTACAATTTCATAATCCACACACCCATAGCTGGCAACCCCAGCTCTGGAAATAGTATTTAGTTTTATGATGCAAAATATATCTTATTTGCTTGTCACAATCCTGTGATGATCAGTGGACAACCTATTATCCTCCCCACAGTTCATGGTGCGCTACGTTAAGCATTAGCTTCAGTCGCTGTCAAAATATGGCAAAAGAAAAGTCAATCGTTTGGTGTGGATGGTGGGGGGGATGAGTACGAGAGCCATCAATCATATAAACTCCTCTCCCCGATGACAGCACACCAGCCCTCCTACTGGGAAAACAGCCATTCGCAGCCACGCTCGGATCCTCGACGATTCTCACACTCTCCCCATTCTCTCGAACCTATGCTATACCAGAGTGAGTCAGATGGTGTAAAATTGCAGCAAAGTGTTGCCAAATTGCCGGTTTAAGTGTTTGCAAAATGGTGGAGGTGTGCCGTTGTGTCTGTCCCGGAGAGATGGAGAGGAAGGCAGCGACGAGAGGGAGCTAAAGAAGAGGGAACGAACGAGCCAAGATTCCTGTTTTTAATTGTTTGCTGACACTTCAAGAAAATTAGGTGAACATCATTAACTTTAACATAAAATGAGGATGTTAGTGAAGTTAATTAGCTGTGTATAATGTCTATGGAACACAGCAGACACATAGACAGTGAGAGAGAGACAGACAATGCTAGTGAATCCCACATCAGTAGCCTAACAATATGCTTGAACTCTGACCCACAGACCTACACCTGGCATGTGTGCGTGTGCGTGTGCGTGTGTGTGTGTGTGTGTGTATGAGAGAGAGAGAGAGAGAGTCGGGTGTAATCTTACAGTCAAGTGTACGCTAGATAGTTAGTGGATTGTCTCTCCCAGCCTACGTGTAAACATCATGACAAACAGAAGTCTAGAAATACAATCACATGCTGTAAGCACACCAGCTGTGACCACCGCACATGGAGACACACACAAACACACAGTACTATACAGATATACACTGTAAACCCCAACGACAGTTAAAAGGATAAAATTACTATTTGCAATGGTGGCAGTATTTGGCACAAGATTATTAATATGGCTCCATGGCTTCATCAATGGAGCCATAAACTACTATGATACTACTGTGTGTTAGATAGGGAAAGCATTGTATGGTATCAGCGTTATCTGGACCATAAAAATACTGCCTTTTTGACTGTGTTTTTGACTGTCTAAACAGTAACACAGACGTTATATGAAATAATTGTCTCTTTTCCTTGCTCAAGGCTGCGGTATGCTTTTAGTTTCCAACACAATATACTCCATCTATATCCTCTCCACCTCCAGGCAAGCTATAATGGAGCAAATGAAACGCAAAGAATGAGTCTGTGTGTTTCTAAATAGTTTCTTTTAGGCATCTGTATCACACAATATAATGTTGTGTGCAATATTTTTAATTAGGGTTTATCACTGTTCTACAAAACGCTTGCACACACACACAAACACACGCACACACACGCACACACACACCCACACACACACACATTATTTATGCAGTACTTGCTAGAATGTTAAAGTGAGAAATAAATGCAGTGTACTGCAGTATTTTAGTGTAGACCAACCAACCGCTCTGATGATACCATATCAATGGTCCTAGATCTGAAAGCTACAGATAGAATATAAAAAATATAAAATATTGTTGTGCAATATAATTAGGGTTTATCACTGTTCTACAAAACACTAAACACTGTAACGCATGCACGCACGCACGCACGCACACACACATACAGGGTCCTTTTGATCTAAAAGCTAAAGAAAGAATATACTGTATACCTACATACATTTCTAGCAGGTTTGTCACAAAAGTTGATGCCATTCTGGGGCATGATACTAAAATATATGTGTTTAGAATAAACTAAAGTTGTGTTTGTTTCTCAAAAAAAGATTGTTCTAAGATAAAGCTGTTGGTTCTCTAGTAATGGTTCTCTAGTTAAGCTACATGTAAAAACTGAATTATGAAGATGAGAGTTGCTAGGCAAACATTTCCCATACCGAAACAAACAAATCTATCTCCTCAAACATCTATCTCCTTAACGCACAACTTTTTCCTAAAACCCTGGACGAGCCGGTTCAACACGTGTAAGCATGACCTGCATGCGGTCAAACGTAACCCACAATGCTGGTGTTGTAATGCGACAAGGCTAGCCAACTAAACCGCCATGACGCCTCATTAAATATAGCCTTTATTAAATATAGCCTCCACCTAGAAGCTGAGATGTTCTGTACTCTGCCCACATATAAGGAAGGCGATGGTGAGCTGTGCCTGTCGTCCGCTGCTAGCTACTAGATGTGGGAGGTGTTGAAGATTGCAGTAATATTATCCAACAAATATAATTATACTTCAGGATATACGTCATAGGTGCCAGAAGAACAGAGACAAATGTATCATGCTTACACATACAGTGCACACGCACGCACACGCACGCAACAGCAGGTAGGACGTGCATGTGTGTGTTGTCTTTCCCAGCGTGCGTGTGTGTTTGTGTACGAACAGCGTGACTCATAGGCATAATTGCAGGCATGAACAGTGGAATTATAGGTCGTTTCACACCCCGCATGGGAAGCACAAGCACGCACGCACGCACGCACGCACGCACGCACGCGCACACATGCACACTGACACCGGTGCGCGCGCACGCACGCACACACACACACACACACTTGCTGCACACCTCTCTTCCAGCTGTCGGCAGCATTTGCTTTGGTCCTCCAACTCTTTATTGGCTTGTTGAAGTTGGTCACACACAACTTTCTCTCTCGCCTCTGCCAGCTTGCCCAGCTCCTCCCGGAGCGAGCGCTCTCTTTCCCCGGCCCTCCTCTCCAACTCGTCCTCCAGCTCGCCCTTGATCTTCTCCTTCTCCCGACTGAACTCCTCCCTCAGAGTTTCCGCCGCCGCCGCGGCCACCTCCGCCTCGCGGAGCACCAGCCACTCCTCCTGCCTGTGTTTCTCCCTCTCCTCCGTTCGTGCCAGCAGGTCTCTCTCCCAGGACCGCCTGCCGCTCTCCAGAGCCTCTCTCCGGGCCTTTTCTCTCCGTGCCTCCCCTCTGTGGCATTGCAGCTCAGCCTCAAGCTGAGCCAGTTGGCTCTGCAGCTTGTGGAACTCGTGCAGGATGAGGTAGCTGACACCGCAGTATCGGCACACTGTCTCACTGCTCTCCATCTGTCAGCGGGGGGGGGGGATAAACACAATCATGATCGCTAAGTAGTTTATACAGTATTGCTTTATGGTAAATGTTTTATGCTAATGATACACTGACTACACCGACATCTTGAGAAGGTGTTGACTACAATGTTTACCCCTCGACAACACCACCTTCACGACTCCCATGTGACTAATTCTTACAGCGTTTGGCCCAGGAGCAATTATTGTTCTCCCCAGATGCAACTGGTGAAGGTGACTGCACAGTATGTGTTGTTGTTTTCCTGTTCCCGTTTCCGATTTTTTGTTCAAATGTAACTTTAAATGAAATGTAACTGCAATTGTTATTAATTAGATACATTATTATTATTATTATATAGTGTGTGTAACATGCACCCCTCATATTCCTGTGGCTGTGATAGAAAATATGTTGTAGCAGCCTAGTTGGTTAATGTCCAATTCTTTTACATCCAAATGTCCAGGGAAATTCATGAGTGTGTCACAGATAGATAGCCTACAACATGTTTGATTTATTGTTACGTTAATGTGGGGAAATGTTGCATAGCAGAGCTTTTAGGAGGACACACATAATGGAAAAAGAACATTTGATGTTATAGGCTGCAACTGCACTGCATTTCTGATAATTGACAATGCAACCAAGCCGTCTCTTTCAGATGTTCATGTATTATCAGGCTTTCAAACACATCCTCTTCTGCTCCATTTAGATATTGTTTTCTACGAGGCATGTTCGCAAAAGCAACTGCTCTAGTTTGTCTGTTTCGCCGCCTGTTTATCTAAGCTGTTGTCTGTCATAGGCAGGCTTAGGATGAATAAGATCTATCCCTGGAGCATTGATACAGGAAGACAGCTTATGTTCTTGTGGCACATTGACAGCCACTGTCTCTGTGAAGCAGAGGGGCTTGTAAACTAGATGTGGACAACACACGTAAATAGGATGAGAAAGAGCCATGCTGCAGAGATGACAACACAGTGGCAGGTACTAGAAGAAGCTGATTGCTTTGTTTTTCATAAAGTCCTTTTGCTAGAGGAGGTGGATATACTGTATCTGGATCAGCATTCACTGCCGACATTCAGCAGCATTACATCTGTCAGTTTAATGTATAGTGTAGTTATAGTCAGTTAAATGTAAGCTAATACACTTTTTGTCAAATTCACCAAATATCTCATATCGCGTTGTGCTGTCTTACCGTTCTCTGTGCGTGTTGAAAGAATAAGCTGATACTTCTGCACAGCCCTGGCGCCGTAAATACGAACATAAACAAAGTGGCGAACACCGCTCACAACAACAAAGCCGTAGCACTACGCTTTGCTTCACAATGCATTTCGATGTGTGAGGCGGCACCACGGAGGAATATAATTAATATTGAGATTTTAGCTCAAAGTTAGCAAGCGTTCTCGAGGATGACTGACACTGCCTTATTGACCTCTATACAAACTCGATACTGCACATATACTACGGAAACATAAAATGTGTGTACGATTAACAAAAAATAAGCATAAATAATCAGACGGCAAAGGGAGAAAGTAATTACAGCCTTTTAATTTTAAAAGCTAAAAGACTTTCACAAATTGTAGGTAAATCACTACTGTAGCTATCATAGAAAGTAGCAGTGAAGTGTATGCCCTGTTTCAGTCAGACATTGAAAGGTATTTGAAAGGTATAAATTATCATAGCTCAACAATAATGGGAATAAGCACAGAACACTGAAAAATGACATTACATTTGTCCTGCATCATCTAGCTTTCATTTTTCACTGTATCACGTTGCCTCGTCGATGTGCGTTCTGTTTACGTGTCCAGGGTTAGTCCAGAAGGATTAATAGGAATGTGTGTGTACGTGTGTGTGTGTGTGTGTGTGTGTGTGTGTGTGAGAACAAGCACGCACATGCGTGTGCGCACACACACACACACACGGAAGCACACATTGTAAAAGATAATCTTCTTCAGACAGACAAAACCCCTTCTTTCTCTTTCTCTCTCACACACACACACACACACACACACACACACACACATACCCTGAGGGCAGAATGTCTGCCACCAGTGGTTCACGTGTTCTCGTGACTGGGTCCTGGCCCATGGGAAGACCTCATGCTCTCAGCAGTGACACATCCGCTTAGTGCACAAAGCACAAGTTAACCCCTCCGCACTAGCACCCACCAAGTAGACATGCACACAACACAACCCTCCCTCCCACGTCACATGACCTGACCTGAGTCACCTGACTAGAGGGGAGGGGAGGGGAGAGGAGGGAGGTAGTGGCAAGGTGAATGAAACAAGTCATGTTTCAAAGGACTGACGCCAAGTCGATGCAAGTTTGGCATTTTTTTAAGACATGCCTCCAGATTATTTGGTCGGCTCCCCGCAATGCACATCTATCACATACAAGCACACACACTATAAGAACGTTTACAGTGTTAACGGTGGTGTTAACCTTATAGGGACTTTACACCTAATAAGTATTAATGCATGTGCCTTATAGGGCCACGACATATGCATACAAATCCCCCTTGGCTTTAACATAATGCATCCATTGTGTCATCATTTACCACGAGGCTATAACCTTCTTTCTTGATGTGAAACATTTAAGGAGGGTTATTCTTATTGACGTAAAGCCTTCCCGAAAGTGCCTGTGGGTGTGCCTGGTTTGCTGAGGTGACATGGTATGCTAGCTAAGCGCCATATAAGATACCTCCTTTTCTCCTTTCTAAACACCTCCTCTTCAATTTCATATGTTCCTTCGTGTCTCTGTTTATCCTATTCCATGCTGCTCTATTTAGTATGCTATAATACTTTGCTCATTCTCTTCCTCTGGCTACAGCTGCTGTGACCTCTCTGGCTATCCAAACATCTGAAGTGGGTCACTGTCATGAACATCCCCCTTCACAACACAAACACACACACACACACACACACACTCCCACCACACAAACACACACACACATCACATGCAGCCACAATTTATTTCAAAAAATCCAACCCCTCTGTTTTAAACCTCTCCAGACCACATGACTCACACAAACATACAATATGTGCTCATTTAAAGATTATAATTTCTCAATCCATCATGTAATTCAAAATGTCCACTAGTTCTG
>JAODUK010013354.1:0-28300 GCA_027564635.1 Typhlichthys eigenmanni | reverse complement strand
ATTGTTGTCACATGAAAAGATATGCTCACATATTTGCAAATATGTGAGGGGTGTACTCACTTTTGTGAGACACTGTAAGTAACATCTGCCAATGGAACCAGTGTAAGTGTAGTTGGATATTTTTACTAGAAATTAGACAAATATACTTGCACTACAAAAAATTGTATAGGAGTAAGATTATATCATAGACCTTTTTTTGCGGTTTACTGTCCATATTGCCCACCCTTACTGACAGATTTGCACAGGTGATTGTGCTGTCCTGTTCATTGTCACTGCTTTTCTTACTTATTGCCATCATTTCATTGTGCAACCATGGTAACATCCACAACCCTGTCCTCAGACTGCATATGACCAGGTAGTCATGGTTACAAAAGTGTCTCCTATGATTTATACACCTTTTTTAGGAATGAACACATGATCGTGTCACTGCAGGCATTATATTTACACCATATAGTGTGTTGTAAAGCCTTGCTCAGCGAAATAATATTGTCCCAGATAACAACAGTATAAAATGGAAGGAGGCATAATTTACACATTCATTGGTTTTACTTGTTGTTCCTTCCTGTGCAGCGGTGTCAACCTGTAAGTAAGTACAATTGGTTGGTGCACTCACGTTGAGGACTGGGTAGTTAGATGGGGCTATTTTTGACTATAGCGGCAAAACCTGTGGAAGGTCTATGTTGCTAGGCAACTGTTCATGTTCATCTAGCTATCATCTTGCCGAGTCAATGAATTATGAATGATTTGAAATGTTGATTATTCAAATAATTCAACCAAAAGATATTTAAAAATACTTTATTTTGTGGTCCCTTGCAATTGAATAATGCCCTTTTTATTCATCTAAATTGGCACACTTTCTCCCATTGCCATTGAGCATTTTCCTTTGTTTTCCTCATCCTCAATGTGGTTATTGATGGCTTCTAGTCAGTTAAAAAACCAAGCAGTAGCCCTTGCAGCAGCAGTTACTGTTTCTAAAATTTAGACCCCTGGCCAAGTTTGTTCTTATTAGCGTTGGCATTTGGCTCAAACCTAATGATTACATACATTATTTAACAACATGGCTTAGCTACTTTATGGCATCCATTTGTGTTTTTTTTTTTTTTGTAGTAAAATGATGACTAATCAGACTGCTAAAGAGCATTTTCTAGGCTGTAATACATTTGATAGATGGAGGACACGCTGTTTTATAAATTCAAATCATCACTGTAATGTACAGTGCTTGAGTTTTGAGTGTTTAGCTCTGTCTTGCATTTGTCAGCGAGCGTCACCCTTGTAACTGGTTAAGATATTGTATGTCTTCCTTGAAATGATATAGAGTAATGAAGGCTTTGACTAAGTAAAGTAGCCTAAGCACTTTATTTAGAACATATGATCAGCTTGTATCATTTTGTAAATCTATATTTAGATTTATTCATACATTTCATGCCGGAAGTTTGATTAGTGAATTAAAACGTGCTCCTGCAAAGTTCAGACTTTACGCATGACCAAGCTGATGAAGCTTGACGCTCGTTTAATGTCCGTAGAAGTCTACATGTATTCCTAGCCCACAAAGATGACTCTAGCAGTACACTGCATATTAATTTAGACATGTCACAATGTTTGTTACTTTGAGGTCAAAGCCACTCGTGAGTCAGAATGGTTGGCAGTGGCTGTCTAGCAAGGTCCTGAATTACATTCGCTGCAGAAACTGGATTAAGGGTTGTCTTTTGTTTCCTTCTACACAGGGATGTCTGAGTCAGAACAGTCTTTGAAAGGGACGTCACAGATAAAGATCCTCTCTCCTGACGACATTGAAGGGATGAGAGTGGTGTGCAAGGTAAAAAGATAAATGCATCCAGTTTTTGACACAGCTTGATGACGTTGGGGCTTTTGTAAATGGAATTGGTACATAATTGATGCCTTTCATTGTTTCATCACTTTGCATGAACAATCTTTTTCTGTTTTAGTTGGCACGAGAAGTCCTGGATATTGCAGCCTTGATGGTGAAGCCTGGGGTAACCACTGAAGAAATTGACCATACTGTGCACCTGGTATGCCAGTTTTTACATGCAATGTACCTCCAGATATTTTGTCTGAGTAGAAGTTTGTGAACTCGATAAGACTTGCATTGTGTACACCATGCCCAATTCTAGGGATGTATGTATACTTTCAATTGTCATGGATATTGGTTCACATAACTACCAGTGCACTGTGCTTGCGTTTATCAGCAAATATGTTATACATACTGAATGTAAACAAACATTTCAACAACTAACTGTTGCTAATACTGAGCCATATGTCACTATAACATTCTTTGCCTCCTTTTTTAAAAGTTAAAACATTTACAAAGCACTTTGCTTACATAAATTGATTAATTTAAGGAAGGACTGCTTGCTCTTATTTATATACAATAGCTTGGTACAGACCAATTACAGCCCAACGCAAGTTTGGTATCACAGATACAATCACAATTAGGTTTCCATATTTGTTTGCAGCATTATGCTTTGTCAATATAATTTTTTATTCTGAAAGGCTAAACAAGATTACCAAATTATATCTTGATGTATACATAATTTGGTTACTGATAAACCATTAAATTGATGTAATGGTTCGTCTTGTCATTTCCCATCTTGTTCTTTCTCTAGGCGTGTACAGCAAGGAACTGCTACCCTTCCCCTTTAAATTACTATAACTTCCCCAAGTCCTGCTGCACATCTGTCAATGAAGTAATTTGTCACGGCATCCCTGACAGAAGACCACTACAAGACGGGGATATCCTCAATGGTAAGGTCACAGAAGTGCAAACTGTAACAACCATGAATGGATTTAGATGGCTGAATAAATGTCTGGTACTAACCTAATGATTTGACCACAGAATTATGCTTCAAAAAGACCCATATCCTTTGATTTCAGAAAGCTCTAGCAGAATGCCACCTGTAACTGGTCAGAGCCCCACTCCCTGACGCACAGGCCACAATAACAAACGTGTGTTTAAGACAACCCTCAATCCCACAAACATGCAGGTTATTGAGATAATTCAAAAATGTGTCAGGTTGTATAATTTGCTGCTACCGTGCACATGTTGTATTAACTCAGCATTGCTGCACCACCACTGCTGGTAAAAAAGACTCTTAATTAACAACTGATGCGTCACATTTAAAAGATGATTTCAGCATTTAAATCTCAACTAAAAAGGGGAAAGGGCCAAAAGAGTGACAGTTATGGGATAAAAGTAGAATCATGCCCCCAAGCATGACAGCTGCATCACATTACAGAGGAAGCACTGAAATCAGTAGTGTGTCCGTGTGTCATTGCTTGTTTGAACACGCTCTAGATTCCCTTTTTATTTTTCTAAACAGCTCCAAGCACTTTAAACAAATTAACATAAATACAGGCCCTCTACAACACAAGCTATGGGGGGTGTTAAGTGTTGCTGACTTTGTACAGTGCCTCACTATTCTATCATGGTTAATAAATGCCCTCAGTTGAATTGAGATGATGCTAATGCGGTCGGCTAATGTGCAGAATTGTAACATTTCTTTCCCAATGCTTAATGCTACTGGTAGCATTACAAGATAATGACTGTGAAGCAGCCTATGATTGTGCACAATGGCAGCCAATCAGAGCTGAAGCTCATGCAATCACTTTGTGACTCAGCATCACGCATGTACAGTAATGATGAATTAACATCTTCCGCACTTGCAAATAATGCTGGCACATAGCTAAAGACTGAAGATGAGTGGATGGCTGCCGTTTTGTGCTACAGCCGTATCTCGGCATGTTGTCTCCTCTAATTCTGTGCACGTGTTTTGTTGCTCTTCCATGCACCCCTACCTCCTGACGCACGCTCAGCTAATGAACCATCATTAAACATGCGTCGGTGATGAGCACACACGGCAGGGTCGTGGAGAGATGTTTGATTTAATCATGGCACTGCTGTCTCCACCCACACACGTAATGATTACTACACAAGATGGCTGCCCCTGCACCCCCCCCCCTTCTTCCCCAGTCAGCTTCAAATAACCACCAGCAACTTGCACAGTTCCACTCCTACATGGGAGTGAACTGGCTTCTTTCCATTTTAGGCCCCTCATGAATATTTCTGTCACTAAGACAGTGACTCCCCTCAGAGCATTTGATGGATTACTTGGAAGTCGCTCGTCTCTCTCAGCAGGGCCTGACGAGACAAATGGTTTAATTAGCATTTATCAATGGGACTTTGCTATTCATGTCCTCGGTTGGCTGCATCAAACATACAGCACAATCTATTGTGACAAGGGCATAACAAGAACATACTCATTACTTATGTTTGACCTCATTAACGGCTCATGATAAGTCACTAAATACTATTATGCATTGTCAGTCTGCACATATTTTCTGTTTTCTTCTTTAACAGATGCACGTGTGTCTGGACGTTATTATGTCCAACTTTAATGTCATTCTTTCTCCCTCCTATGCAGTGGACATCACGGTCTACCACAACGGTTTCCACGGTGACCTAAATGAAACTTTCTTTGTTGGCGACGTTGATGAAGGAGGCAAGAAACTGGTCCAGACCACCTATGAATGCCTTATGCAATCGATTGACTCTGGTAGGAGCCTTGCTGATGTCTCAACACTTGTTTTGTCTACACTGTAGCTCATTGACTCTCCATTGAAAGCTAATGGATGTATGTATTTGTAGCTGGATCACTGTGGTTTCAAGTGAATAGTGGAAAAGAACTTCTGTAATGAAGTGCAATTGAACTTTTGTTAAACCTTCTGCTGTAGTTTTTCTTACCTTACCGCTGACATAGGCCATAAATTAGCCCACGCTGGATCAGCAAATTGCAGTTGAATTAATTTGCCATGCACTTCCAGTGTTTCTCAAACCTATTAAATATGTATGCATATGCCAATCTGTGGCAGAACAGTAGTAGAAGCTACAGAGCCATTGGTTTACCAAAAGCTCGTGGCACTGTAAGGACTGTGTATTTGTGTGCCTTACCTACTGCCATCTGACCAATCAACAGTGAAGCCTGGCATTCGCTACAGAGAGCTAGGCAACATCATCCAGAAGCACGCGCAGGCAAATGGCTTCTCCGTGGTGCGGAGCTATTGTGGCCATGGCATCCACAGACTATTCCACACCGCTCCCAATGTTCCACACTATGCCAGTAAGCAGCCCCTGTCCCCACATCTGCATTCCAACCTGGAGTCATCATTGTGTTCCTTGTGCTACTTGACGGCATGACACGCACACACTGTTGTTTCTGCAGAAAACAAAGCTGTTGGCGTCATGAAGCCCGGCCACGTGTTCACCATCGAGCCCATGATTTGTGAAGGTGCGTTTAACTGCTTTGTCTTTTGCATGCGTCTCAGAACTACCCTGGCTACTTGGTGACGTCTAAACCTTGGTTTGCGCCTCAGCGGGTCTGTGTTGGTAATGTCATGTGCGGGTGTAGGCCGACCAGAGGTGGGTAGAGTAGTCAAAAACTGTACTCAAGTAAAAGTACTGTTACCTTTTAAGTAATAATGACTCACCTAGAAGTAAAAGTAGCCATCCAAAAAATGGAAACAATTGAAAGGAATTGTTGATTTATTTTGCATAATTGAGAGCCTTCCCAATATCAAGACTGATTTCAAACCTTAAGAGAATACTATGCCCGGTAGGCCATGGCACGTATTACGTAAATTACTAAAGACTAAACGGACAAGAAAGGCTCTCTCAGTATGCTAGGCCTACTGTAATTAATTCAGATTAACCAGAATAGGCTATTATAAATAACAGACGGACAAATAAGTGGCGAATCTGACGACTATAGCCTACACCATCTACAGATTTAGTAGCAATGCTAGTCAACTCTTCTGCAGTTAGCCACAGGTTCTCATCAACAATAAATGTCATCTTGGGCAATATGTATCTTTTGGCATGCCTGATCCATCCCTAGAAATAGGATACATATAGGATAACTCTCCTAGCGTGTGGGTGTGTGTGCCAGGTAGATGAACGTTGCGTGCCACATTAGTGAGTTTCTATGCTTACGTACTCACTTGCTGTGAAACGCTGTTTTCCGAAATTATGTAAATGATGTATGGTTACATTTTATCTAAACGATTTGAAATAAGCATATAAAAAATATTTCTTCCCAACGAATCTCTTCGTTACACCAACATTGACCATGGGACACTGCACCAATATATATATAATAGTAGTCTATTTGTTGAAGACCGCTGTTTACATTTTCTTTTCAAGAACACCAGGGAAGTCCCCTTGTGGAGTTGCTGAGTGTAGCCTCGGTTAATGTTCAATGCATATAGCCACATTTATCCCAGCTAATCTCATAACTATACCTTTGTTGTTAATGGGTAATAGTTGTTGTTATAAAATGGTTGCTGCTAAAGCACTCTGGCATACGTGCATCTGTAAGACAATTGTTGCTGGCTGGAAAACGCCTCCCTTTTCGCCATCCAACCAATCATCGTTTGTGCGGCACTGCGGTTGACTAACGTGCTTGTGGATTTTGGAGCCGGTGCACGCGGCGCACACAGCCTGGCTCTACGGGCCCGTGCGGCTCTGTGCGGGATCCGCGGGCCCTACGCAGACGCGTTTGACAATTAAGTATAATCCAGGTTTAACCTGCCAATGCTGCCCTGTTGTCCCAGGTGGCTGGCAGGATGAGACCTGGCCTGACGGCTGGACGGCAGTGACCAGAGATGGGAAGCGCTCAGCCCAGTTTGAACACACCCTGCTGGTGACCGAGACAGGCTGCGAGATCCTGACCCGCCGCTTGGAAGAAAATGGCTGTGCCCACTTCATCAGCCAGGTGTAGGCTGGGCAGAATGGCACCAAGGACTGGCCTCGCCAGCCACTATGACCCAGCCACGAAGGTCACAGACAAACACAGTCATGGCTGCGCATACATCTCAAACAAGAGGCACCAACCATAGTACAGAGTTCAACTGTTTAACTTGTCTGAATGGTCTTTAAATTAAGTATTGGTTCCTGAAATTTATTGGAAGTACTTGAATGTTTTAAATAGCAGCTGTGGATTGTTTTATTAGTATCATCTGAAGAATAGCTGAAAATATAAACTATTTATGAACTTGAGTTTGGCTCTTTGTCAGAGGTTTGTCTTGAATATTGATTCAGTTGAACTGATAATGGTATTGAGCCTGTATTGACCTGTAATCCATGGGGCAGTTTCACCTAGTCTCTTTTACCTTTCTATACAAACTGAAGACCAAACATCAGTCCTACACATCATATTGTTTGGAGTGGGGGATGTCAATGTTTATTTTACAGATTGTAATACGCTGTACTGCTGTACAGTTCCAGTAATCTATCTTTATTCAAGTTTGATATGTAAAATAAACACATGGGACCTAGAATCCTACCTTGAGAAACACCCTTTTGGTGTGTTCTGGTTCAATTAGTCCTGGTGTAGCAGATCGAGCCTTAATGTGTGCGTGAAGAGTTAAAGATGCATAAGAATCCAACTGTCAGTGTGGAATGTTTTCCTTTTTAAAATGATTCATTGCTATTTATAGGTGATTGAGGAAATAAAGTGATAAAGCCTAATCCCCATTCACACAAGCCTACCAATGAGCAATTTTATTCATTGTATTCCTAAAAAAGTTCACCAAGCCACCAGTCGTGTTCTGCATCAAGCAGCATTGGTTATTTGCCAAATAGGTGCAACCAAATACAGCTCATATTGGTTGATGTGCTGTCATTATACTGACATCATATTGTACGTGTTTTGAAGTGACATATCAGTGCATTTCTCTCACATTAATCTGGGAAGTTCAAGATTGCAGGTTAAAGCTTTGCCGTACATTTCAACATATAACCAATGTTACCTTTATGGAGTTAATCACTATTGACTTTGAAATGGTTAGCAAAATTAGCTATTTCTACATTTTCAGAGGCTTTGTTTCATATCTATTGTCTAGTTAATTTCTTCTCATGAAGTAATAAATTACTTCTGTAGCACTGTGAGTGAGTTTGTCCAAAATAGGTTTGTTGTATCAATACATTGTCATTTATGTCTTCAGAGCTACAAAAGAAAAGTATGATTAATTTTAATTTCTGAGGATTTTAGAATGAATACCCTGTAACCTTCCAGGATTAGTCTAAATTGGGCGTTGTTCTGTAACATAATTATCTATATTGTGGGACAAAAATAAAATGTTGCTAAAACTAAAGGTAGAGCTGTGACCATACTCACAATCTTAAGCTAAGCCTGCAATTATTTAATAGGCAATCATGTGTCCTTATTTATGATATCTAAATGTAATTTCTGTGCACAATGTGATTTGGTTATAAAGGTATATCAAATGAATGTAATGTTTTAGTCCAAAGAGCCGTAAGCGTCTAGATTTATGTTGGTACCTTAAATTCTTAAAGGGGCACTCCTCAATTTGTCTATAAAGGTACTCTTGTGCTTGAAACCAGCATCAATTATAGGTTAGTGCTAATGGTGGAACTAAGACTTAATACTTTAAAACGGTTTGCATTAGAACATGTGCCCTATACCATACACATTTTGCACTATTCATTACTACAGTACTACTATAGCTGCCCACTTTTTGTGTGAGTGTTTTGAAGCAGTAGATTAGGGCCGGAATTTTTAGACCTGAGGGCACTAATGCAATTTGAGGATTGTACCTTTTACTGTACATGTATGTTTGTTCCTTTTCAATGGGAAACTAATTCAAATAAATATTGACCAGAACAGAATATTGAATCTTGATTTATTGAGTAGGAATATGCATTTAGAATGTCAGGATGGCTCGAACACTAACACATTATATAAAAATACTGCATATCTTCTATATGTCAAAACTTTTTGAAAGTTGTTGCAAGGGTACATTTCTAGTATGTTCCCAATAGAGGGCAGCAGTATCTCATCAGATCATTCTTGGGTTAGTTCCACAATATCGTAATCAAAATGTTTTATTAAACTTCCAGGACTCTATCCAAAATGAATAACATTTGTCAGTAACTGAACACAGTAGGTCATGCACCAGTCATCATAAGCAAAACACATTCTATAAGAATAATGACAGCATATTTGGGCTAGCAATATATTTCACAAGATGCAAAATAAATGTATTATCAACGTATTTAAGAATAATTACTAACAGCTTATACACAATTAAAGAGCGTGTCGGGTAGATTGCAGACAAATATGATCTTAGTCATTGAGTTGTATAGTCAACGAGTAGTAATTGACTATTTAGTGATTGTATTGTCAATGAGTATTGATCATGTTTAGTTATTTGACTGTTTACATTATTATAATAACTAAAGTACGCACAAAAAGTAAGAACATTTGTGAACACTTGTGGGATCAGCTTGGGTGTGCTGTTCCTACCAGAGTGACCAACACAACCACATTGGCTGACTTGTGACAAATGCTGGTTGAAGAATAGGATGCCATCCCACAGCAGTGTGACCAGGCTGGTGACCAGCATGAGCAGGAGGTGCCAGGCTGTTGTTGCTGCGTATGGTTCTTTCTCCCGCTACTGACGCTCCTGTTTGTTAATTAATATATTGTTAAATTGCCATTTTGCCTTGTTTCTTCAGACTTCAATCGTCCAATACACCATACAACACCAAATGAGTCAACAGCAAAGAAAAGCTGTTTGGCATTGTCAGAGAAGACATGTATGCAACACACTCAGCTCTGCTGCTCTTCCCACAAATGCATGTTCCTTACAAATGTGGCACCATTTTAAAAGGGAAATAACCAGGCTTTCAAATGGTATAAGATTTATTGCCAAGAAGCATTTCCATATTTTGGTTATGTTAAGAATAAAATTATGAAACATCTGAGTTATGTTACCGTATCCATACAACTATATGTTTAGACTTAGACTTACTCCTAAGGCAGAGCACTGTTTACAAACTCATCTCAACTGGAAGGGATGAGCGTCATCACCAGTGTTGCCATACCGACCAGGAAGCTGGTACTCTGTCCCTTAAGACATGCCTCAAGGGCTTCCCACTAAAACACAAACAGACGGTTGTCACCACAAACTAAACACCCAAGCATCTGACTGCATCATAATAGTGCATGTGTGAATCTTTAATATTGACTGTTTAGGAAAAATCTACATGTTGTAAAATATGCATACTTCATTATTTCACATGTATGCTCACATGAGCACCAAATTGCCAACAATCAAAGGAATTATTTATGTCCTCCATCTGTTTCTCATCTCTCATTTATACCAGAACTTCCTGGATCGGCTGTTTGTGGTCTTCCAGTGGCTCCAAAGTCTTGAACCACTTTAACTTTGTCAGAGCTGAAATCAATTCCTCTCCCCTCAAACAGTTGAAATAAATACACATCAAATGTGTGTATTGTGATAGCAGTTTGGGAATCACGATGTTATCCAAAGTTGCAAGGTGTCGGGTTCGAGTCCCGGCTTCCCTGTGTGGGGTTTGCGTGTTGTCTGCATGTGCTCCCCTTTCCCCTACTATCCAAAACATGTTAGGTACTGCTCCCTTGAGGGATGGGTTGAATGCAGAGAATAAATTTCAGTGCGTATATGTGACATTAAAAACACCTTTAAATTACAGTATGTTTTGTATGGACATAACCAAGTCAATATTTATAACGTCTGTTACAGCTGCATAGCATTGTAGCTACAGCTCATCTAGACGGGCTGAATCATTCATTTTGGCCAGGAAAATAACATACAGTCTACAGTGTATTCAGAGGATGATACTGCAGCCCTTGAAGTGTAACTTGGCTCTGGCCCTCGCCCTGAACTCGTTTGTCCAAATGTGCTCTCTGGATTGTGTGTGCATGTTGCAACAGCTACGTTTACACATGGATGCCTTCCATGTGCTTTGCACTTTCACAATCCTACTTTGCTATGAAGACATTTTAAACAATACTCCAGTAGTTCTTACACAAGCGCTAACATTTATTTTATTTGGGTTAAAAATACAATAACATTTAGTTTCTAATTCCAATCTAAGATTCATCAAAACTAGCTAGGCTTGCCTCTAATATTTAAAGCTCTAACGTATACTGTAAGACTACATGGTGTCCGTTCTCATTCAGAGGAGAACATGTATACATTTAGATTAATATTACATGTTTGTTGGAACAGCAGCTTGGCTTTTCCAGGGGTTGTTTATTAAGCTTTTGACAGTTGTGTCCTTGTTTGTACCTTACTCTGGGTGGGGCCACATGGATTCATTCTGTTCAGATGTTGGTGTGATTGGACAGGCAGATGTATACTCAGTGATTGTTTTTTTGCTATTTCTCCATATTTAATCACTTTAGTTATAATGCAGAACATGTCAATAGTGAAAAAGTGTATCAGCCATATTCCATACCTCTCAAATAAACTCTTACTGTACTTTCATACACTACAGAAGGTCCTATATATTTTTAAAAGTATGTAGAAGCTATCTTAGTAGTGCATATGAGTCATCTCAGAAGTAATGTGATGGCAATGTCAGTGGAAACGGAAGGATTTCACTAGAAAAACGGAAGGCCTCAAATATCACTTTCAAAACTATAGATACCAGTGCACAGTCACCAGTGCAAAAATGTGATGGAAGATTTAATCTGCGACAAGTTGTAGATAGAGTTTATGTTAATATTAAGATAATGTCACATGTGAATTTCTGACTGTAAATTAACATTATTGTAACTAGCATTGTTGACAGCATTTTCATACACACTTGGGTCAGTTACAAGGTAATTAAAACAATATAAAAGATTTCAACATGATGACAAAAGTCATTATTCTGTACATTACATATAGTATTATTTCTTACATTTGCTGTTAATGTGATTATTAATTGCAGTTATTTTCTCTAATGGTCAGAATGTTTAACGTTTATATATAAAATATATAATGTATTAATTCCTCTTGGTCATCATCGTTTACTGTGGAGTCAGAGCAACGATTGTACGAATGCTGCAAAAAATAACAGAAGAAAAATACACAAAGACGGACAATATTATAAAACATTTTCATTGCAGCAAACATGTATACATGTACAATTATTAGACTTGAGGAACAATTGAGGAAAGTGCAGTTACCATTTGCCGTGCTTCATCAGTTCAATGGCGTCATTTATTTGGTCCAGGTTCATGTGGTGAGTGATGAACTCATCCAGCTTTACTTTCCCATCTATGTAGGCCTTCACCATGTGAGGAACACCATCTTTACTTTTAAACCCTGTGCCACAGCACACAAACAGAGCTTAGATTAAGGAGAACAAAACAATATCATCGGTGTACTTATTATCTGTGGCTCACCTCCAAACAGGGAGCCTTTCCAAGTGCGTCCAGCAATGAGCTGAATAGGTCTAGCTGAGAAGTCAGCCATGTCAGTCCAGCCAACCAGCACACTGACACCCCAGCCCTTCACACAGGACTCTAGGGCATTTCTCTAGAAGAGATTAAGTAAAGGATAACGGTGTTCAAAAACAGTCAACATGTCATGCCAAAAAAACTTTATAAACACAAGTTCTCTAATACTCTAAGTTCTCTTATATATAATAATATATAACATGAAATCTGCAGCCCACACATAAAGTCCGAACACACAGTCCTGCATACAGACAGAGAGACGTTCTCTTCCTCACCATTACGCCTACGTTTCCCACGCATTCCAGGGAGAAATCCACCCCTCCGTTAGTCATGTCTGCCAGCACTTGGCTGATGGGCTTGCTGTGATCCTGGGGATTCACAAACTCAGTAGCACCAAACACCTGGGCTTTCTCAAACTTCCCCGGGTTGATGTCAACAGCGATGATTCTCTTGGCTCCCGCCGCCTTGCAGCCCATGACAGCAGCCAGGCCCACAGCCCCCAGGCCAAACACAGCACATGTTGACCCGGGTTCAACCTAAAGTGGAAGGGGATTATAGTCAACTCAGCATGTTGCTTTGCTATCTAGACGTTTTACGCTGATTGTGTAATGTTCTAGATAAATCCCTTGTGAAAATATATGGAAGGTCAATACAGTAGATTATATTTGTTCTAGTTCTATTTGTCTCTCACTCACACACACGCACACACACACACACACACACACGCACACACACACGGGTGAAGTCATGTGCATGCTTGAGCCAATCAGTTAGAGTGGGAGAGAAGTTACTCCTCACACACACAATAGGCAGGAGTTGAACTGGAGGCAGAAGTTTATCGGTACAAAATTTAGTGTGGTATAAATTATTGGTATAGTATTTAAAATTAAGGCAATTTGTCAAATGTTTCACCTCCAATCAGGTTTTGTGGAAAGAGAAAGATAAACCACACACACACCTTAGCAGTGTTGACAGCAGCGCCGTATCCCGTGCATACTCCGCAGCCTAGGAGACAGACTTTGTCTAGGGGAGCTGCCGGGTCAATCTTAGCCACAGCCATCTGGTTGACCACCGTGTACTGGGAGAAGGTACTGGTCCCCATAAACTGGAGTAACTTCTGGCCCTTACAGGTAAGCCTGCTGTCTTCCTCTGACATCACATCATATCGTTCACTGGCCCTGCAAGGTGTCAGGGGATTAGCATTAGCATCACAGGAGAAATCTTAATATGTATCCCCCATTTGTTCCCTTTGCGTCTTTATTACAATTACACATTTGTGGGATGTTCTTTGAGATGGGGGAAAGGCTTGTACCTCGTTTACATTTTCAAGTTAGCTGTCCTGTTTAGATAGTGAGATTTGCATGAGCAAACTAGAAAGTCACACGTATTCGAAAGAGAAAATTAGCACGTATACACACCATCCCTTTTCACACAGGTTGGTCTTGGGACTCTGGCAGAAACGACATTTTCCACATTGGGAAATGAAAAGGGGAATCACCTTGTCACCTGAAGGACAGCCAAAGGGTGTCTTCAATATAGAAGTCAGTCAAATACATGCATTTGTTCATTCATTCACCCATTCATCCAGACCTGGTGTAAATTCAGTGACTCCAGGCCCCACGCTCTCTACGATGCCAGCTCCCTCATGTCCCAGCACTGTTGGGAAGCCATCTTTGTGCTTTCTCTCGAACAGGTGGTACAAGTCAGTGTGGCACACTCCAGTGGCCACAATCTGTATTCAGGACCAAAAGAATAATTTCAGTATTGGTCCAAAGCTTAAGGTCTTAGGTATAAATTAATATTGTTTATATCAGTGTAATGTTTTAACGTGAAGTAATAAGCCATATAATACACGTTGAGTGTGACAAGGCATCTTGCACAATAATTCTTACATGTAAATCAATGCCGGGGCTCGAACCCACAACTTTCTAGCTGGGTGCACAACACCCAGAACACTAGTCTATCCTGCCTGTGCATTGACCTGTGTCTCACTGCCTTTAGCATTACATCAGCTGGTATCTCTCTTCTTGGTCTCTTTTAAAGTTGGTCACCATTTTTCTGCCAACAAAAATTAAGCAAAGGGTTACTATACTTTAAAAAGCTTCAACTGATATACCCTGGGGTTGATACCAGTGTGACAACCAGCCCCATCTGAACTCTTGCTAATGTTTAGCTAACAACCACATGATTTGACCCAGCATGTGATATATATACACACTGAAACTATAGCTATTCCCAGTGATTTAATTGGGATTTTCTATGTGAGGGAGCCCTATTTTTCATGAATTTGAAAACTATTAGGATGTGGTTCAATATGTGTGTTTATGTATGGTTTGCTCATATCTATATACCTTTATGCGTATCTCCTCAGCTTTAGGAGGGGCCACCTCAATATCTTCAATTACCAAAGGACTGCCAGCCTCCCAGGCCACAGCTGCCTTACACTTGATAACCTGGGAGACAACACAGCAGGAATAAAGTAATATTCATCTAAATTAAATGACTTGATCTTTTACGTAGATTTCACTGAGGAGAACGTATGTTCTCCAAGTGTGCTGTGTAAATCATTGTTTTTTGTTGCCTTTCAATTAGGGGTCCAAGCAAAGGCTCCCTATTGTTTTTGTTAGCTTTCTTGAATTTCTAGAATAGGAGATTAAGGCAGAACTGTTCGCTGGTCGCTTCTATGAAATGTGGCACACATTAAATGGCAGAAATATTTTAAACAGTGGTTTTTGAGTCCTAGTGAACACTCTAGCGTCAATATACTCAAGTTAGACTTGTTTTATATCTATAATATTAGAAGCAAGTCACCTAAATGTTCCCTTTCTGATGATGCTTTAACGCCTTGTGACCAATACTTGTATTTTAGTTTTTACATTATATCAGGTTGTGCGCTAAACCATAATGTATATATCTACTTCTACAAAATGTATTTTTAGACCAAGCATTATAAAGTCCTTCTCTTTAATCAATAAAGTTGATAGAAATTGCAAGTAAAAATTGTGTTAACGTGATCGGCAGACTAGCTGAATTGTGAATATAGCATTTGTTATCTTAATTATTAGATTTTTCCTTTCATAAATTTAAGAGACACATAATGTAATCAAATGCATTTGAAAATAAATTGGCTGTTTTGTGGCCATGCGCTAATATGAAGATTAAAGTGTGAAGATCAATCTAGGTATCTAGACAGCTGTCTTTGTTCCTTCTATGCATTCATGGACACAGAATAACTCCTTCGACCCCTTCATTGCTGCTTGCAGCTATATTGTAACTTAAATCTGCTTGTTGAGGCAAAGCAAACTTGGACTACAAGCCCTATCTGGCTCTGCCAATATCTGTTTCGCAAAAGTGGTCTGGATAAAATCATACACTCTGCCAAGCTGAAGAGAGACATTTATTTTAAGCACACAATACTACATACATTTGATTTAGTTTAGCAATGGTTTGAATTAAAATGTTTCACTTCACCTATATAATTGATGGAAATGTAATTGAGATAAATTAGTGGTGTAAATGTGCTGGAGCCCTATTGCTTTCTTATTTGTGTTAATCTGTTTGAGGCACTGTGTGTGAACTAATTAGTCACTTGTGGCAGACTTTTATCAACAATAATAAACTCTCATCTTTCTGCTCCTATAAGTTTCAAATTAACTAGTTGTCCATAAAATGTAACCCAGTGACTGGGTTGGCCATCACGCAGGAGTTTGTGTACATTTGGTGCGGAGATATCCTTTGATACTTTGGTTTGAAATATATAGCCAAATAAATTGCTTTTGCAATGTTGCTGTATATCGGTACCCTCTTAACATATTTTCTTGCTTTAAGTGTGGACTCATAACCTTGTGATAAGCTACCATCTCTAGCTGACCTTTCGTGTTTGTTCAATAACTAGTTGCACTTTGATTTCTCTGTTATACAAGATTTTGATGCTTTGCCAGTTGTCTTGGCTCCCTAGGTTCAGACGGCTTGTTAAACCTCCCAGGCAGTTCAAATTTCCTTCATTGCTGCTTGCAGCTATAATATCTTCCATAAAAATGTCTTCATTTTTATAAGAGTATCTTATATATATCTTATAGGCGTATGAGCATTTAAAGCACATTAAAAACTGCATAGCTGCAGAATTAGCATAGCAAGCCTATTCAGATTCAGATTCAGTGAATCATCACAGTACATTGTTTAATTAAATGTATCAAAGTATACTATAATAATACTATTATATTGTGACTGTTATACATTGTTAAAAACATAATCAGCTGCTAAAAGACAAGAAAGGACAATAACACAAGAAAGGACTTTTATAGGATATTATACTATACTTTTATCATTTATGTCATAGATAACAAGGAGAAAACCCTCAAGAAGCAAAAAACATGAAATACCTTTCCAGCAGTTGCCATTTTGTCTCACAACACAGACAAGAGTCAAGGCACTGAAGAGACTGAAGTAGCAGCAGCAGCTCAGATGTAGTGCGCGTTGGGAAAGGAATGGCCAGTGTTGCACTCCAGTGCAAAGACTCCTGTCACACAAAGATAACACACATCCATGCATTCAGAGGATGGACTTGAAAGGTTGAATAGTAGTAGTGGGTTATGTTGTAGACATACACCAACATTTGAACCATCATGTGCCCAGAACAGACTTAACGCACAGCTTTTATACACACATACTGCATCTATAAATCTTTTAAAGACCTTGCCCATCAGTACTTCTTTATATGTGTAACCGGCAGGGTAGGGGGCTTGCTAATCTGGCTATTATTTTAACTACGCCACCTTGGGACTTGCACCCAAGGAATACTACGGAACTTTATTTCAGGTCAAACTCTAGCAGGTTCCCAGAGGTAGATTAGACTAAGAGAAATGAGGAACAATAAATTAAAAAAGGTGTTTTACATTCATTACAAAACAAAATAATCAGAAAAAGTAACTAAGTAATTATGATAAAACAAATATACAACTAAACCTAAATAAGGGAAGGCAGCGTGGTCTAAAGTGGGAGGTAGGCTAGGGGACCACCCTACCAAAAAGACGTCTATAGTTTAGCACACACACACACAAACACACTCACACAAAAAAGGGAGGGGCCTCTATCCCGTGCACATCCCAACAATAGCAAAGACCGCACCTCCAACCTAAGGAAACACAATTAGATTTATATAATCAACTGCAAAATAAAGACACAAAACAGCAGTGGCAGCAGTCTCAAGCCGATCACCAAGCCCAAGCGTCAAGCGCAAATGGCGATAGGCTGATTATCGGTGCAGCGTGTAGGCGGGGCTAAATGCTATTATCCCGAGGTGCCCTAATGGCTACACGTCTTTATTGTGTATAGGGTCGCATAGTCATAAGTGTCTATAGATAAGGAAAACAGTAGTGTCTTCATCCATGACCTCTTACACATCCTTTGTTTAATAATTAGATATCCTGACACAGCATTTTCTCTTCAGTTTAAACATAAGAATACTTTTGAAATGTAACAAATCTTAAGATTGTGAGATGTCACAATAAACATCTTGTTAGTAAACAGATTAATTATAGTTATATTTTTGCTAAATAAAAACACAAAATGCTCAATTACTACATTAAAGTAATTTTAAAAAAACTAGACTGAAAATTAAAGTTGATCTTGTGGTTCAGCATACAGCATTTTACAATAAAAACTTTGATTAATGCTGTATAAGCAAAAAGCTTTAACACATGGTGATGACCATCCCTGGCTTTAATAACTTAGTCATGATTAACAGTAAAATATTTGTTTAGTCCCCATTAAGCTCAATTTACTTTATTTATGGCCTGGTTTACAGCATCGGTCACTCAGCTCCCTTTTAACATTTTACTGCTGCCATCTACTGTTGTAGTCTACTGCTATTAGATATGTTAAATTCGCTTTACAAATAATGCTATCATAATCATAGCTTGTACAAGAACAAAGTATATATGGACTACTATTCCACCTTTGAAATGTATATATACACACCGTATATGGCACAATGAAACCCAAATGGCATTTAGTAAAAAACATAAAGCCTTTATTTTTATAATGATTTTCAAATATTAAAAAAAAATAAAAAAAATAGTTGCACATAACTTCAAAACAAATGAAAATGCATCATAATGAAAGGTATTTGTATATATATACGTCTGCCACCATCAAATTAAATAATAATTTGAAATATTAGATAGATTGAATGATAAGTGTCCAAATACACCTCTGTGTTCATAGTTTTGGTTATTATGAAAACAAAATAAAAACAGTTTCTATATTTCGTATACTGCACCAAATCAAACAGCCCCTTCAGACATGGCACTATAGCTCTTTGAAACTCAATAAAAAATAAAATAAAGGCAAATAACACAAATCAAATTATAAATAACATACACACCCATCTGAAATCCTCATTTTATGATTCATTCTTATACAATTGCATAGCAGAGGAAGACATTTCACATTGTTGTTTAAAGTAGTTAGTCCTTTTCATTCAACAACTAGTATTTACAATATATTAGGTCTATTAGAAGTAGGTTTAGACAATACATGATTGTAATGCTAATAATTTACTGTATTGCTCCAAAATCAAAGTAATATCTTAAGTTCTGCCATACATTTAATTTGGTATAGTAGAACAGTTAAAATATATGTCTACTGCAACTTTATGATTGTTGTATTGTCAAAACAAATAAGACCTAACATACAGTATAATATATTTCCATCTAGCTAACATCAGCTAGCTCTATAGTGTAGCTTGAAAGCCACAGATCTCCATTGTTGTCTAAACAACTATTCAAACAAGTCACAGAGCCATACCCTTGCTTTGCCAACAAAGGTATTGTCTTCAATTTTAAGAGTGTAAAGAAAGGACTGAAGGCATTATCATTTAACATGGAAAGTCAAAAGAGCTCAGTGCTGTAAATGAACATGCCACTTCATGATTCCATGCTCAGGATCTCAAAGACAATTACATGAATCAACAAATTTGAGATTTTCAATGTATTCATTATTGTAAACCCATCAGATATCAAATTTATTTTTCCTTATGCGAAGAGAATGCCATTTTACCAGAATATAACCTGGTGGCATCCTGATATCATTTAAATGTATTCATCTTACCAATACATAATTAATCTTTTAGTCAATTAAGACATGAGCAATCAGATACGGTGGGAAATAATTGGGTCTCTATTTCAAAGTAATAGAATGGACAGAGAACTAGGCTCTTCTATATTCAATTAATCAAATTTTAAAAAAATGTTTAGTTGCTCAACATTTCCAGCAACACAATATAATGTTGATTTGCAAGAGCATAATACAATTAATAAGCAACTCATACACTATGCTCAGTTTAGCCTACATTACTTAGCTGTTGAATGACCACATGCATGTATAAAATCAATAGCTTTTGGGCAACAATCTGTTACCCACAATCACAAATAAATAAAAAGTATGTTCCAATTAACTGTTAATAAGTTACTTGCATATTTAAGAAGGTTTAGATTATCCAATTCCAAACACTACATTTTTTTCCCATCCCTCAATATTACATTGATTAAAACAGCTTTCATGCATCCCAGCACCCAAAAATGTTTAGCCAGGTACAGTACCATGTATTTCTCCAGGACAACTGGTCCTTGGTTATTCCACAACTATGTTCTGCATTTAATATGAATGGCTTCTTTCATTTACATCTAGGCCTAACTAAAGCATGTCCACCTGCTTATAAATGCTTGATACAAGCGTTGATTGCCATTGCAGAATTCAAACTTTAAATATGTTGCTTTCCATTGCATTTGCATTAGGCTACCTTGTGCAGAATACCCTCACATATATAAACTTTAAAAATAAGTTTGCCACCACAAATGTGCAGCCATAACCCAGAAGCCACAAAGACCACTAAGTATACCTAGTGACTGAACCTCACATGCAAACCTCTGGGCAACTAAAAAAAAGGTTTAAAACCATTGCATAACTGTAAAACTTTTGTACAAATTCATTAATTCAAGCCATTTCAAAAGCAATACACCAGCTCAACAGAACTGATTGCATTTTCAGAAGTGGGCCTTCTGTATTTAGGTAATCAAATGACAAGCCAGCTCGCTAGCTCGGGTTACTTCTGAATGTAGATAACGATTATACACAGAGTTCCCACCAGTCCCAGAGCCTGGATACCCAGGAACCAGAGCAGTAGCCAGAAGAATACGATCACCACAGGCTCCACAATCTTCTCCCCAAAGTACATCTGGCAGAAGCCCATACCACGTAGGCACTTGTTCAGCATCCCAAAGAGGGTCCCCATGCGCTCGCAGTCATCCAGCTGGGGCTCTCTGGTGGTGGGGTCATCCACATGGGGCCAGTGGGATGTGTGGTCACTGGAGAGATGTGCTCTTGTCCCAGAGAAAGGGGGTTGTGGCCTGGTCCTGCTGCGACTGACATCCTGTGGAAACACTGTGGTCAGCCAGGCTAATGCATAGAAACATAGAACATTGATTTTGTTCTTGTTATTCTTCAGGTTACATGCTACCACAAATATAGCTACTGTATTATCACAGACATGAACTATTATAAACAATACACACAGTACATAATACTTTTTTTTATTAAATTGTTATTGTAAGAAGGATATCCAATAACATAAAAAAATGAGGTACATTACAGTAACAGGGTTTTAAGATATAACTTATAGTATATAATATAGCACACACCATACAGGTAAACTACCATGGAGTATTCCCATAGGATTAGAGACATTACCGCATGTTTGTATCCATGCAATATTTCGCTCTATGGGTATCGTAGCGGTAATGTGCAGTACAGTGTAACTTAGCCATGGGCGATTCGTTGCACGAAGGCCCAGCAGTTCATGGAATCATGGAATAATTGGCAATTGTAAACTGTTGAGAGATAGCCTAGTACATTGTACCTGAAAATATTAGCGGGTGCCAAATATTCACGGTTAGGCCTACTATAGTTAGCTTTTTTGTTAACTTTTTACCTGGTGCTGGACGTTTTCCCGTGCAGTAGATCGATGAGACGCGTTAGACCTTCGGCTCTCCAATGGTACCGGTAGTTCCTCAAACTCACGTCGACTGAGCTCATTTTGGGGTGTTATTACTGTGGACATTTTGAGTACCCTCCAATAAAGTGATCCAGTTAACTTAACAGCTACCTAGATGCAATACTATGCTCACCGTAACTTTCGAAATGTTTGCCGAAATCAAAATATAGGGGCCATACCACTGACAGCAGCCCTTTTCCGGTCACGTGTTTTTTGGTGGTGACGTTTATGGTACCAATGCCGCTGGATGGGGGCATAATAAAAAATAAATAAATATATGGGGGGTGTTTTGCATTATAATGAAACTACTCGGCGTCGACAGGTTCCAGTAAATTGTGTAGACCTAAAACGTAGAAAGCACCTTCTGTTGTGATTGTATTTTAATTTACTCTCTTGTTCACCACAATATGATCACCCATGTCCTAATTTATGAGCCAGCTGCAGTCATAAACGAATGCAAGTTAATCGGGTTGCCAGTTATTCGGGTTCGTTGTAAATAGGTCCTAGGCTATAGCCTACGTACGGTATGCGGTGATGGTGGCTCTGCGATATGCTAAAATACTCTCGAACAGAAGAACCTGTCACACAGGTATCCTAGGACAGGGGAGTGGTAAAATCTACGACTCTATGGCCTACAGGAAAATTAACTCTCAGTTATGAATGTTCCTGATTGTAGAAATAGACAACAGTTTGCAGACCAATACATAATATATCCATTACAATAGCCTTAAATTTACTTCAATAAAAATGTCCTACATTATTTTACATTATTACATGGTGTAAAGTAAACATATGGTTGAATTAATTTAAATGTTTAATTTATATTGTGCCCTGAAAATGTATTATGCTTGCTCCCTTGATGTTGTGGTTTATCTTTTGTATTTGTCTTCTGAGGTTTGAATGTGTGGAATCGAATAGCCCTCAAAGTGAGAACCTTTGTTAACCCCTTGACATTGTGAACCTTACACAGTAAACAGTATTCCAATTTATCTGCAATACTTGGTCTCTGCTTGGAGAATACAGTACAGTGTAGGGCAGGCCTATTCAATTTGCGCCCCGGGCCAAATGCGGCCCACCAACTGCCCCCATGTGGCCCAAGATGGGATTACATCCTTGACCACTATACGCTCAATATACTGTGTACTACTCAAGTCAATATATTACTGTAAATGAGTTATTATTAACTGTTCTACAGCCAAGACATCATAGCATAGCATGTTTTTAAATGTAATGTGATGAAATTAGTCTAAGTGACATATGTGCACATAGCTCCCGTAGCTCCTGTTAGTGAGGATAAAGGTTGGGTATGGTACTAGTCACATTTGAACACATACTGTAGGAATACCTGTAATGTAAATGTAATTTCAGTTGTAGAACACCGCATTGCAAACTGGACGCATGTGGGCGTGACTGCTATTTTGTTGTGCAAAAGCCCATACGCCAGAGAGACTTGGAATAAGCGGCATTCCTATAATTCTATAGAAAATCTTCGCCATTGACTTGACACATTGAACATTAACCAAACTGCTGGTGGATGCTCTCGTTGTCTCACTGTCGTAGACGCTCACGTAAATAATTGCTCAAAATATGTGGCCCACCTACAGTTTCTTTTGTTCAAATCTGGCCCACCTGAATTTGTAATTGAATAGCCCTGCTGTAGGGTAATCATGCTCGTTATTAGCTATTATTTAACAGGTTGTAAAATAATTGATTAGACATGGTGCCTTGCCATCTATTGGGATTTAGCATCCCTCCTGATTGAAGTGCGGGCGCTCCTTGTGCTACTGATCCTGGCACATGCTGTAGACTGAATGACTGCAGCATGCAATCATGGAAAATGTTTCCAATGGAAAAAGCTTTAATCTTATCAAATGTCTATTGTCTTGCTCTGCTATAGACGATATCAGATGTGAGGACTTAACGTTCTGTCCTTAATCTTTTCAAATGGCTTCATCTGCATAATATCACAAGCTGTATACACATATCACAGCTTGTGATATTGTGCAAGGGCACACATTTCAGATTCTTATTCATCATGTGGTGTTGCATAAGGGACCAGCTATCAAACATATCAAAGACTCTGATGGGAGGTTTGTTGATGATTTGTCAAAGTTACTGATTGGTTTAGAATTGTTCGCACAGGGAGCCATATCGCAAGGTGCCAAGCTGAACACAATCGAGTTACAGCCAATTACATCACATGCAAAGACATCGGTCAGATATCTTCTACATAGTATTACTGGATAACTGACATATGTAGCCTCTATATTATTGGGATATGCAGTCTTTTCCAGTGTAAAATAGATGGACAAGCCAGGTTATGAATGTCAACGCAGTCTGTGTTTTCTTTTGACGTGTAGGTGTAGTGCAAATGGTTAACTGCTCTTCACCAATAAACCCACGTCTGTAATAAAACGCATAATTTACCTTTTGTATTCTGACACATTTAGGCAACAAGGAGTGGTATAATATTGACAATGTTTACATAATATGTTTAGTTTAATGGTATAGACATGTATCATTAACTTGTATCTGAATTGTTAGCTGACAGTGGTCAAATGCATGAAGGGGCAACGGCTCATGATTAATACTGTTTCCATGTAAAAACATTGATTTTGACAACTTCCTGTATTTTAACAGTCTTGCACAATTCATTTGTGTATACAGTATAAGTCTATATTAAATGATTCAGCTAATACAAATGCTCCATCCCCTCTTTGTGCATGTCCTATGAAATGATTACCCTCTAAGAATATTCAAATCAACTTTCTAATGCCTTCTGCTTAGGTTGTCGCCTGCACTGGTTTCAAGTTTCACTAAATGGGAGGAGTTGAGATCTTTTCACAAGGCTGCCACAGGACTCCTGACCAGATCCCTCTCTGGACTAATGGATGTCCACAAGTAGGCTGGAATGTCTGCAGTGCCCTTTGCACATTTTGCACAATAACCATCAAACAACGGATTATGATCATGTGACTTTCATTGGCTTTGGAATACAGTACACCATAAATACCAGCGCCTTTTGGATCTGCTTAACCCACACACTCACTATACGGACACATAGGGAAGGTGAGTTACCCATCCCATTACTCTTATCTCAGGACAGGGAACATATACTTCACCATGGTGGAGAGCATGGATATGGAGAAGGAAACAAAGCGCTATTGCATTCGTGGCAAGCATGCAGCCCTCATTTGTTTGACTGTGGCGGTTTGCTCTGTAGTTGTTGGTCTGGGGGTGGGTCTCACTCGGTCACACGCTTCCCCCATCCCCACTGTGGAACCCCCAGAAACCACAACTAGCCCCCAGCCCCCACCGGTCGACAGAGGGCCTTGCAAGCCCTCCAGTGACAGCAGCGGAGAATGGAGTAATTTCCGTCTGCCCAGCTACGTGAACCCTGTGCATTATGCCCTGCATGTGGAGCCCGACCTGAACACTGACCTCTACACGGGAAGCGTGTCCATTCATCTCCAGGTCACCAGGCCCACACGCTATTTATGGCTTCACATCAGGGAGACCTTTGTCACCGCTGTCCCCACACTGCAGCTGAAAAGCAAGGCCACCGGCCTGAGAGAAGTGGCAGTCAAGTCCTGCTTTGAATACAAGCCTCAGGAGTATGTGGTCGTGGAAGCTACAGAGGAGTTGGCTCCAACTGGCCAGGATGAAGTATTTGTTCTCCACTTAAACTTCCAGGGGTGGCTCAACGGATCGCTGGTGGGGTTTTACAGAGTCACCTACAATGATGGAGGGGAAAATAAGTAAGTGCTTTGAGGCGTCTTTACATTATTTGAAGCAGCAGAGGCATAGAATGTGTGCAAAAAAAGCAACCTAATTAACAGTGTAATGCCTTTAGAGCTTTAATATCATATTCCAGGTTTCTTGACAAGCTCAGTTATGGTGATTTTGCTGTCCTAATCAAATTAGGAAAACACATACATGGATAAAGACTCTTGGTGGAATATACAATATAATCATCCTGTGGAGACATAAACTTACATGACAACACACAAGGTGTCACACATACGCATACATACCAGTGATAACAACACAGTGCTATGATGGCATCTAGAACTTTCTTTAAGCCCACTTGCTATTAAAATGAGGGAAAGACCCAACTGGTGGACTGAACATGGTGAAAGTGATTATTACGACCACCTGCTGAGCCAGAGTTGGTCGTATACATACCTGACAGTGTAGAATAATGCTGTTGGCTTGCTCACTAGAAAGATTGCTGCCACGGATCACGAACCCACCGATGCTCGCAAGTCTTTTCCCTGCTTTGATGAACCCAACAAGAAGGCCACCTACACAATCTCCATCACACACGATGAGGCGTATAATGCTCTCTCCAACATGCCTGTTGAGGTATAGAAGTCAACCAACATTGCAACGTACAGTATATCCTGTATAACGTTTAATCAATAGCAACAGCAATCGTTGATTTTGTCACATTATTATTACAATGATGGATGATGTTTGTTTGATATAAATGTTCTTCATATTCTCCACAATATTTAAAATGTTATCATTGTAGTAGTACTGTAGTATATATATACTGTATACATATATATATGTAGATAATAATAATAATAATAATAATAATAATACTGTTTGTTATCCATTGCAATAGTCATTACTGTAGCTCTTACACAGACATTTCCTTGTGGTGGTATTTTCCTGTAGTTTCCACAGTTAGGTTTGAACAAAGGGTGAGACGACTGGAACCCAAGGAAACATTGTAAAGAAACCAAAACAGGAGCTATCAATCTTGTGCCTCTTGTTTTCGAGACAGGGCACCCCACCCTTTTCCACAGGCTGAGCTTCATCCCCACTAACATACTGGCCTGTTATTATGACTTCCCAGGGCAATCCAGAAAAGCTGCCTGGTAACAAAGTAAAAACCTCCTTCCTTGAATCGGTTCCAATGAGTACCTATTTGGTGTGTTTCGCTGTGCACCAATTCACATTTGTGGAGCGATTATCTTCAAGTGGAATCCCTGTGAGTGTTTTTCTACATTGTACTACTTCCATACTTCTACTGTACATGTACTATATGTCTCTATGACAAGCCTTTAGGGTGTATTCACAAACCTCACTATTTGTGATTCTGTCTCCTCACAGCTGAGGATATACGCACAGAAAAGCCAAATAAAAACAGCAGATTATGCAGCTAACGTGACCAAGATCATCTTCGACTACTTTGAGGAATATTTCAACATGTCATACTCAATCCAAAAGCTTGGTAATTGTATATGATTACAACTGTTGAATTAACCCAGTTTATCATTTGAGGACTGGTTAGGATCTACAGATGTTTGTGCTTTTCTGTTTGTCTGTTTTTCAAACGGATTTGGTTTCTGTATGTTACGCATATTTGCCCATGAAGCCAACTTTTAAGAATATTTATTACAGTATGAAATTTTATCTCTATCTCTCTGGGTGTGGATCGATAACAAGACAAAGTCATATTCAATCGAAGATCACTTTATTCTTTTCAGATAAGATAGCCATCCCTGATTTTGGCACTGGTGCCATGGAGAACTGGGGCCTCATCACCTACAGGGAGACCAACCTGCTCTATGATGAGAGCCAGTCATCCTCATACAACAAACAGCGTGTGGCCAGTGTGGTTGCTCATGAACTGGTACACCAGGTGAGCTCTTTGTTACTTTGATACAGGACACCAGTGTTGGGCAACTAGTAACTAGTAACTAGTTACTCTAATATTCATGTTTTTTTCTGTAACTAGTAGTGTAACTAATTTCCAAAACAGTGATAATATTACAATTACTAATCCAAATAATGCTGCATTACTGCGTTATAAGAACAATATTTCTGGTCCTAGCAAATTTAGGGTAGGCTAATTGAACCAACCTGTCCAATCGTCTGGTTTGAGAGGCTGCACTGTTTTCACTTTGGCTGATTGGTGACTCCTAAGGTTCATTATTGTTCCAATAAAGAGGATTCAATTCTATAATGAGCTGGCTACACAGGTTGTCATTTTTAGTAGGGGGCGAGACAGGGTAGTGATTGTGAAAGTAATATAGTAATTTAACTACTATCTTAACTAATTACTTTTATTACCCAGTAATAGGTAAAGTAATATTATTAGTAATAAGCAATTATTAACTTATTACAATTCCTGAGTAACTTGCCCAACACTGCAGGCCACACAGGCAGGTCTTAAAATAGTTGAGTCAGCAAGAACATATTCCAAGCCAAATCGATTCCAGTAAGGTCTATTAGCAGGGACATGCAGAATTTAGGAGAGAAACATGTCTCATTATCTTTTTGACTCATGATCATGATTTGCACATGATGCTGATAGTAATTTAGGAAAATGGTTATAGGACAACTGCTTCAAACATTAGAATAAAAAGGTTCACAGTTTTGCCAGGAACCCGGTCAGCTCTGCCATTTACTGGAAAGACATTTGCAGATCCACAAGAGTTCAAGGTTGTTTGTTGTAATCCAGCCTGTATTATCAGTAAAGAATTGAATGACAAATGACAAACCAAAAACGAGATGAGTAATTTTACTGTAAGGGGAAGTAAAACACTTTTATACATTTCAAGTGGAGTTAGTTATAAGTATATCTTATCTGCTTGTACTGTAGATAGGGAGTTCATATAATCATAAAAGTCATAACACTTTGGTAATCCTTTATCATGGAAAATATGATCCTATGTGTAACTGTGAATTTGTCTGAGCCCTCCTGTTTCACAGGTCGATCTTTTGTGACACAAAATTATTTTCATTTAGAGTTGAAAAATGACATTGCACAGCAGCATGCACAAACAATGATTTATGACCTCGATAATATTCATATTCATATATACAGAATCATTTTTATTATTGTCACATGGAATGGTTCTCAGCCGGAAACCGATGGAGTGCCTACTCCAGGTGGGGAATGAGTCCTTACCCCAAGTGAAGGAGTTTA
>JAODUK010013335.1:0-19124 GCA_027564635.1 Typhlichthys eigenmanni | reverse complement strand
CCCCCCCCCCCCCCTGGAGAGGGAGCAGGCGTTTAGCAGATCTGCTTGTCTCCAAACTGGAGGATCAATAGCAGAGTACATTAGTTGCTTTAACATGGAAACTAGCAGCAAAATGGACGGATCGATGCCAAACTGCTGGCCATCTTTGTGTTGATATTCATCTTCCTGGCCTACTACGGCCGCATGCTGGACCCTTCACCCTGCAGGGCCATGCTAAAAGAGGGGAACTAACAGAGCCTTGTCTGCATTAAGTGCTGTGTGCAACTGAGTTAACCACAATTTACAACAGAAGTATTTTTGAACTGTATATTGAACTTGTTCTCATAGCACAGAAGAGCACCGGCCTGTAGAAGTAGAATTGTTGAGGCATATCCATAGGGTATATACCGAATGCATGCTTATAAATATGCAAGTGAAAGAAGTGCAATTGAATTCAGTGGATCGTATCACATATTGATAAAACCATGCAGGAACCGCACAGTAAGAAACATAATAGACACAGAGGCGACCCCTTATCAGTGACGTTTGCTAGTCTGCAGTGGACAAGGGCAGTAAGGAGATTTGCACCGAGCTGCAGGACTCTGGGAGCTTAGCCGTAAATCAGAGCGAATAAATAAACCTGTGTTTGTGTTTTCTAAGCACCCCATCACAAACCCATTCCCTCCACCTCCTCCAATCGCTGCCCTCCCTCCAACCCACTCCCATTTACAACCAAGCTGTTGCTTTGAAGCGCAGTCAGCTCCCGGAGAGATATCAGCTCAGAATATTAAATGAGTGAGCACCATCACTCATTAAATAGGGAAACATTTCATGAAACAAACCCCCTTTTGTATCAAGTGCTATCCAAGCCCACACACGGCACACACTATCCTATCCTCAAAAGCCAGTGGCGGGCAGGAGAGAGATGTGTGAAGTGAAGAGGAATGGGAACATCTAAATTATGTATAAACATAATTAAAAACAGAATTCCTTATACACCGTGGTGAGTATGTCTGCTTCGGGAGCCATGTTCACACCCTTATCTTCAGGTGAGGAACCCGGTGGGTGCCTAGAAGACTGTTCATCATCGAAGGCGCGCATCAGACCAGCTGCCTGTTGTAAACTAACTTGTTCAGGCATTGGGGGTGGGGCTGTGATAATGTATGCTTTATTTGAATTTCAAACTTCCTTCCACAATGCTGGACTACCATATACTGAATGTAGTATAGCACAGTAGGTAAATTATATCACCACAGAGAAAATCCTTCAATTGCTGTTGTCTGTTCTTTTATTATTAAAGTTATACTGCGTTTCTGATAAAACAGCAGACTGCCACACTAGCCTTCTCAAGTGAAGTTACTGTAAATAGTCTTCAATGATGGGAAGGACAATAAGCCAATGTAGGCTGTCGGCGTCATATAGGAAAAACATCAGATGACTTCTGTTTGGCCACACGGTCACCAAACGCTTTTAAATAGAGAGGTTCCAGACTTGTGACAAGTAGCCGCTTGCGATATCAGGATGTTCTCACAAGATAGTTAGTATTATTTTGGAAAAAATATGCATGGTCCTATACTTGCTTTTACTGTACTAAAATGGTTGATGATACACAAATGAATGTATATGTCTAGAAGTTAAAGTGTGACTGCACTGACTTTTTTTAGCTGTTAAATTATAAGACTGTGACGATACATATAAATGCTGGTGTTAATATTGGCAAAATCCTGTTTTATATAAACATCGGGATTATATGGTCTGAGAATGTCTCTATACTGTCATGTCATGTTAAAACTTGCCCTGGACTTGGCTGTTTTCCAACAGCACTCCTCGTACGCTCATAGCCTTGCATGACCGTCCTGATCTCACTAGCTTCAGTTTAACTTTGCCACCAGAATCAGCCTGGAGAGCCAAGACATCCTCGCGAATGAATCAGAGTGGCAACTGATCTGTCCAACCATCGTCGTACTGATAGCCAGGGGCGTGGTGTTAGGTGTGACAGACAGATTAGGGTGGTCCTCAACTCCGAGGACCAATCGGATCTGGCTAATCAATACAATGATTCAATTTTTATCACACTAACAGTCACATTCTCTTAGGGCAGCACGGTGGCCTCACAGCAAGAAGGTCCCGGGTTCAAACTCTGGTTGTCTCTGCCTTTCTATGTGGAGTTTGCATGTCCTTCCTGTGTCTGCGTTGGTTTCTATCAGGGTCTCCGGTTCCCCCCCACTATCAAAAAGCATGTTAGGTTCATTCTCCAGTCAGTGCCATGTGACCAGTGACACTGCCAACAATCTGGAGTTGGTCCCCGGGCGCTGCACAGCAGCTGCCCACTGCTCCCTTGAGGGACAG
Organism: Typhlichthys eigenmanni; assembly: GCA_027564635.1. Taxonomy (NCBI): domain Eukaryota; kingdom Metazoa; phylum Chordata; class Actinopteri; order Percopsiformes; family Amblyopsidae; genus Typhlichthys; species Typhlichthys eigenmanni. The sequence goes on along the minus strand of JAODUK010013335.1, from coordinate 16,796 downwards.
GTTAAATGCAGAGGATCAGTTTCGCTACATGTATGTGTATGTGACAATAAAAAGCACCACACACACCACAAATGCAACACAAGTCATGCAATAAACTAGCGCTGCCTAGCCTTGAGCCGTATACGGCTAGTGACTGGGCTAAACTCGTACACTGGGCTAGCACGCATAATAGTTGTAGAACAGTACACATATAATCACAAATACATTAAAACATTATCACAATAATTCAGACAAGCTTATTATATAAAGTTAATATATAGGATGTTTAACAACAGTCTGATCAGGGAAATTGTGGGCATGGGGGTGAGGCTAGGAAAAGCGCTTCAAAACTCCTGCCTCGGCTCAGCGAGCAGCGTCGGCCACACTTGCAGTGTGCAAAAACTCATCGTTTAATATGGGAGCTGATTCAAAGCAGAAGTATTGTTTAAAAGCAGTTTTTAAAAGTTTTTAAAAATGTTTTAACTGTGTTCTTATAAAATATGAAGACGCTGTGGATGGGTCTTGTTAAGATAATTTAACTATTCTCTTGACAAGAAGCATTACAAAGTAGCTGCCTAGACCAAAAGAAAGAAAGAATACCATTTATTGATTCCCATTCTCTTTGCAACAATTTGACAAATTGTGTTGAAACAGAAAATAATTTCAAGGGGTTGAAAGCATAAAATTGCAGCTGTGGCTTGCTGATACGTGCACTATACAACATTCTGATCTGACATTATGACTGACTGTTGTAAAGGAAACTAAGAGGCAGAAATGACAGCAAAAGAATAGACAGAATTATTATGAATGTATATACACTGTACATGACAGCATCAACTATATACTCTTTTAACCGGTTTTCAATTCCACTTCTGTTTATTAATAATATTTTTTTTCAGCCATTCACAAACAAAGAACACTCAATTTTGTCATAACCTTTCCATTATTTAGCTTCAGTGCTTAATGCCATGATTTATTAATATGTTGGGTGATAGTCTTTACACAGAGACCACAACAGATGTAAATGTGTTATAAGAAAATATGTAAGTTGTGATTCCCACAAACCCTATAAACAATACCATAATAACAACTCAACACAGCAAGAAAATATCTCCTTTGAACACAATTACGACTAGTAAAAAAACATTACCCTCAGACACATTTTTCTAAACAACTGATAGTGGAGAGACAGTGAGCTAAACTCTTAAATAGATGTTTGAGTTCCCAATTGTATCCATTAGTCCCTATAGCAAGACCCGTCAGTTGCCCTCTAGCTAGTCCCCCAGGACGAGGAGTTCTCTCCCATCCATCACCAACTGGAACCAGACTCCGCAGGGAATAAGGATCACACACAATTTGCATTCACTCCCCAACCATCAAGGCTCAAAGAAATCTTATAATAATTCCCTGGCTTTGATTACATACTCAATCTGGATCACTAAATGACATTTAATATGTCCTAGACTAGCAGTTACAGTTCCCTTTGAAAGAAAGTGTGGGTGGAATTAGTAGTCAAAGGCTAATTTTCAAGTACCAAGTGGGCAAACAGTGTCAATGTGCGACCATGTCTACAGGTGGGGAAACACTTGCTCACTTGCCCCCATAGGTTCATGGCCTGGGATACACCTGTTACTAATTATAATCTTCTGACCCCATCTATCTCATGTGACCATTTGGCACCAGTGGAAATACAAATTCAATAAATTATATTTGTGCAATGGCACAGACAATGCTGTGCGTAGTTAACCCTTGACATTGACCCTTGGGGTTTGTTAAAATGTTTATCAGAATAAAACAGGAAATGTTTTTGATGTCTCAACAGAAACAATCAAATTACATCAAACAACAAAGAATGATCAATAAATTATTGAGTTATTCTTAATTAGTAACAGCTGTGATGTCATCCACAACCATCTGTCTGCAACTACAACACAAAAAGATGGAGCTGGGAACAGGGGGTCTGGGGCAGAGCCATTTGTTCAGGTTTTATTCCGCCAAGTTATTACCGGGATTACATTGTAGTGCAAGACAAATTCCCACCCTGTAAAACTGTACATCCAATGTTGATGCTCATCTATCATTCAGTGTTCATTTCCCCAATGTTTAATCCATCTAAGATGAGGATTTAGAGTCTGGAAAATCTCCTTATGGTGAACAGAGTATGATATCTTCATGGGCACGTACAGCATGAGAACGAGGCCAAGCCTTAAATGACCACCTGAACGCTAACTAAATTCACACTCGATTAAATGTCAAACTGGAAAACGGCCAAGACCAACGCTTCTATCAGAACAGATGACAGTGCTTTTCAAGCATTATTCACAGGTGCATTATTCTCAAAGTTAACGTTTTTATATTTGTTTTTTGTTTTTAACAAAGTAAAAAGAAAAAAAAGTAAAGAAAATTAGACCCTTTCAATTAATAACTATACATAATAAATAAGGCCGCCAATTCCATTCTCTGTATTTGTCTGTTGGCATAAAGATGACATTAACTCTTGAGGGTCTGAGACTTTTTATCCTGTTTTTCCACCAATTTGGTTCAGTCATAATTTAATATATTTAACAAATGTCAATCCTTGAAGGGTGGGTCTAATAGCAGTTGCCACAACTTACATTTGTTGAATCCATTGCCTCTTGTTTGTGCCTGGGTAATGATGCCAGCATCTTGAGCATGCTGTATATCAATCAAGTCATCAAAGGGACTGCACATTTATGGCTATACCCTATGACCCTTGGACTAAAGACCGCATTCTTGTGTTTGCAAGTAAAAAGAAAAAGATCCAAACAATTGACAAAACTGGTTTATACGCTGTATATAAATTGTATCTATTTCAATGTCTTTTGACACTGAAATAGAATTTAAATATTTGATATATTTGGCTCGACATTGAAATGCAGTATGGCTTTACACAATTGGTAAAAGTGATTGAACATTAAGTTAGATGTGGAAATGTGCTCACACAAGACATTTTAAGTGCACTTCAAGTATAATTCTGAGGCATTTTCCACTCACTTGATTGAACAGCTTCAAATGATTTCCAACATGCATCCCAAGGGAACCAGTTAATCCTGATCTTCTACACAAGCAAAAGGATCATCTCAATGTAAATCAGCCAGGGCTTTTGATCAAAGTCTTCAATTAGTCTTATAGTACACACTGTGCCATAAGCAAACTCACAATGAACAAGGTCAATGTCTTATTGCACTTGAGAGACTGGAGCTGACATACAACAATCTATGTCAAAACGTCAAAAATACAGGACCAGTTACCAATATATTATATCAAACTGCATCATCTTGTATCACCTTCAATTTGTGCAATTAAGTTACCAAAATATAGCCCTGATCAATATGTTTAGCTATACTAAACACACTCATTACATATCCACAATAAACAAGCCTGTCAAGTTTCAAGTAAGTCGTAAGTCGTTTGCTGAAAATGTTGAGTTTTAAAATGCACTTGCGCAGACAAGATTAGTTTACAAAAGCTTGTGGTAGAATGTACCCCCCTCCCCCTCCACACACACACACACACACACACACACACACACACACACACACACACACACACACACACACACGCAATGTAGTACACACATGTATACCATGAAACTGTATATTAACACAGAAATAACAAAGAAATGTTTCTTGTTTTTCTGTTTTGCACTTGAAATACTGTAAATGTAGCTAACAATGATGGCGCTTTACTGATATGAGAAAACACATATTCTCATGAAAACACTCAAGTTCATGCAATTAAGCCTGTTATTGACCAGTTTTAATTATTATTTATGTGTTGTAGGCTATACCTCTAGTCTGCATTTCCCCACCAAGGTAAAGGTGCTTCAAATTAAAGGTCAATATTTACATATTAGTATCATTACTAAAGCAGTAGCTCACAGAATATTAAGAATATTACTATTATTATATGTTTTATAATCATTATTTGTATTATTATTATTATTATTATTATTATTATTATTATTTTAGTTAAATAATATATGTATCCGTCTCTAAGCAATATGTTTTAACTGTCAGGTAATAACAACATGTTATATCTATTTTTAGTCCATTATATATGACAATGAATAAGTGCCAATTTTCTAGATTACTCATTTGACTGGCCTACAGGCTTCGCACACACTGCCACCTGCCTGTAATAATGAATAGTTAAATTTCGTATCGATTTTATGACTATGTAGTGAAAGAAAACAGTTGTCACTTCACTAAAATACATACAGCCTATAGCCTACACATGATGTAGCCTACCACATCCAATAGGCTACACATTAATCATATCTTACACCGACATACAGTAAGATGACCAATGCAATTATCTGTGACATGTCATTATTATTTTTACTTTAAATACCATACCTTGGATGTGTAGAGCCAGCAGGATTATCCAAACACCTAGACACATCGCCATGGCTCCTCAACTGTCCGGATCTTGTTTGATAGCCTGATTGGGTTGATTGATAGGTTCACGCCTGACGACAAAGAGCACGCATGCAACTTATGCAGAATCCAGTTGGCATGTGCAGACACACTGTCCTTACACACGTAGACAACTTTACAACTACTGAATCGATGCCCGCCTCCGTAGGAAAGCATCAATTTTGGGTGTCTGCGGCGAATCCTTGCGGGGAGTTTGGACAAGAAATGTGGTCGATTTCCCGAATGGAATCCAGCCTCCTGCAATTTCAGGGCGCGTGTAATGTGCGATAGGCGGATAGTCTCTTTAGAACCAGCAGGCAATGTAAGATAAACGGGTTATCGAAAGCTCTTCCCGTTTATTCAAGAACAGCCAGCGACCTATCCTTCCTTCTGGCTGTATACTACTGCAGCTCACAACTATCTACCCCCCCTCCCTCCAGTATTTGGGATCAGTAGGCGGGAGGTCCTCGGATGATGCTGTGCTGTGAAGTTCCAAGCCAGAAAATATCCTTTGTTTTATTTTTTCTATTTTATTTCTCCTGTTGGGTAAGTGTCCGTAATTGTATATAGTAGGCTACTCCAACCGATTTCCGATGGCACGTCTTTAACCCTGTAGTTCCCCGAGGTCTGCTCTGCCACGGCGAATTGTCAAGATTATACACGCCAGCTGGAGTTAACTCTGTTTAAAAAGTGGAATGGTTCTTTGTGGGAAATTCAACGCAGTGTTCTGCCGATGCGTAGCCAACCGTCCCACAAACGGCACAACCTGAACTAAAACACTGGAGCTGACAATAGCTGACGCTTTGGAGAGATCGGGATCAGATGACGTTAAGCAGGGAGGAGCCTGGGCTGTCCTGCAACTAACACATTTCTAAAACAAGTGGTGGACAGTGTGCAGGCTGTAACCTACCCGTAGGCATTACATTGCAGAACAACAGATATATGAAGAAGAGGACTATATCCGCTACGCTAGGTCTGATTGGATTGAGCAGTAGGCTATAGTTTATAGCATTATGCTATAGTTTGCAGCGGTCTGTGGGTGGTGACTCAACTTCCATAGGCAACATTCCTTGATAGTTAGCTGTGACAACTCTAGAAATTTTAACATCCCCTCCCCCAGCCCCCCTATTCGTTTTCACTTCAGCATAATTCCTCAACAAAAGAGAAGGCTTGTGGTAGAGCTATAACAAAACACAGAATGACTGTGTTGAGACTTCCCTCTTGTGGACAGCAGCTCTGCTGATACCACATAGGCTACAGTATAGAAATTACTGTGTTTTTCCCCTTTCTGCACACTGCACAGTAATAAAGCAGACAGAACATCGGTCAGGTGTTCATTTGGCCACCATAATGCTGTATTCCATCATTGTCTGTCAACTAATAACTATTCACAAATGGCCATTGTGCTGTTTGAATGGTTGAAACATTGAACTTACCAGACAAAAAGGGGAATCAAACAAGATGCTGACAAGCATTTTACAAGTTAAAAATGAGGTCTCAAACCGTACAAGGCTTGTTTGTTCCGCATCTTACCAAAGACAGCATTTTAGAATCCATTACTTTCAATAGGGTAGGCTGCATGTCCTACCCTACACACACATTGAGTGGATAATACAGCAAATTAAAAGGCTTTCTGTTAAAACCAACATATCTGCCTACTGCTGTGTTAAGACTAGCATACAGAGTGCTCAAATATCGACTGGAATTCTCAAATGTTCAAGGCAAAAATGCCCACGATTTAGAATTCTAAGCACTGAGACAGAAATAATGATTATAGAAAAATAGAGCCATGTCAACAGAGTGTTCTGTGAAAGAAAGAACATTATGTTGCTTATTGGTAAGGAAATAAATATTGCAAATGCACAAATAGCACTAAATTGCATATGGCTTATAAAAAGTATGGGAATGGAATGAAAATAACAATTTTCTATAAAATTATATTTTGCCATATATAAGATAATTGACATCCTTTATCAACTTCAAAAAAGTTCACCACTATTGTTTTAATCGTTAAACCGTCTTAAAAACGTACTAAAGTCTGGACATACACTTACTGTATATGATGCCCATGAGCAGTGATTACACTGATTTCGAGTGAAGGCATACCAACTTTTATTAACAGTTGTTAATTAATGAATGAATGGTGTTATTCATGTTCGTTATTGTGCAATAGACATGTTGCAATGCCTAATCCTGCTAAATGCAAAATAGTCAATGGCAGATTGATGTGATGTAAACCTCTAAGGCTTGTGTACACAATATTTTCATTCAATCAATAGCAGAAAAATGCATGGTGTATGATTTCACTCATATCAAGCTAACCATGATGTTTTGTGGGTTGTGCGTGTTTCTCACACTCAAACACCTGTCATTGAATATCCAGAGGGAATGGTTCAGAGAAGAGCTAGTTACAAACTTTAGAGGAAATCAATCTTACATTTAAGCTGCTGTAGGTAAGAATTGAGAGTTATAATGAGAGCTATACAATAGAACTAAAGTGAGTAATGTTTAGAAAAGCAGCAACCTAAACCTCCTGTGCTCCTTCCCTCTGGAGCCATTTAGGAGCCTGGGGTCTATAATGATCTAAGTGCATTTAGGGTGTGTCCTAAATGAAAGCTGATTTGTTCTGAAACGAGCAAATGACACTTGGGGCCAATTGGTGCTAGGTATAAGAGGGCCCTATAAAATAGGACCCCAACTTCACACAGGTCCCTTGCAGTAGCTGTGTGCACATTCATGTGACTGACAGTGTAGAGTCCGCCTTTATAAGGAGGGGTATTGTGTTTGCATTCTCTACAATTGACAGGCAAGATATATTTGCCAATCAGGGAAGACATTCTAATTGGTCAGAGTTGTGTTAGGTACAGTCAAAAGTCTAAATTGACATACAAAGGCAGGGGTTTTCATTCAACCAGACCATATTCTCATAGCTAATTTCACTCACTGATAGCTGACGAATGTATAAAGTATTTCTAACAAAACATACAAGAGTATTATATATAACATTGTACCTATACAGCAACTCTAAGTCAGTGTCTTCAACAGTTACTATCACAATGTCTATTGATAAAACCTTTCTTGGAGATGTTTTAAAACAAAATCACAGCGCTTCCTCGTTTCTGAAAAATAATGTTTCTGCGCTCCTATGCAACTGGAAACCAAAGAATGTTGTGTATACTGTTAGGCTGTACAGCACAGTACATTATGGAGGTTGACTCACTGTATATTCCTTGAAGCATCATTGAGCAAAATACTGTACATACATTCACACAAACACACAACAATTGTACTTAATCTGCTAATTTTAAATTTATTCGGCCAGGGAATTGGATTTACTTTAAATTCAATTACATATGTAAATATGGAGGCAACGTTAATTTGCTAATAATGCAGCATTCATTATCGTTATCATAACCTTAGGCACAACCTCTTCATGCCAAAGCCTCCAATATTTGTAGTCTTAAGAATACCCTTATGAATTAATTAAATGAGGAATGAATTGAATCCAACATGTGTGCCATGCAGCATTCAAAGTACTAATTCATCTGATCACCACTTCACACTTTTGCAGAAATTACACGGTTTAGCTGTTAAAATATCTAATTGGCATCTTCCACCATTCTTAATTAAAACAACTATTTAACATCATAAATAATTACCAAAAGGAGGATTATTTTGAAATAGCGGGCACTAAAATGTGGCAACATAATTGTTGTATGAGTGTCAGTGATTACAACAAATACTCTTTAACCATGTGCTGAGATAATTATTATTCAGATGTACAGTTAAACAGGACATATTGATTGAGCTTTTGAATGGCACCAATTGTTTAGTCTTGACAGTAGTGCTTGCCAGAATTCTGAACTGGATTGTTTGATAATTTATTCTATTTTGGTCTGAAAATATTACCACCGTTCTTTTGGGAAGATGAGGTCCAGGTTAAAATTGAAGAAGACCCCTTTATGTTTTAATTTGTTCACATACTATGTTTCCATTATTTTATTATATATTTTTTAAAGTTATTTAATAGGTTTTTTGTATAAAATGTTCTTTTTTATTTGGACTTATATTTTGTTGAAGGTCTTTTGTGTCTGCAGTGTCAAGGGTACACTAAGCATTTCACTATTCCATTCAGTGCTTCTGCTCTGTGTAAGTATTCAAGTATTTATTTATTGGTTTTAAAAGCAGCAGATGAAACATATTTCATTTATTTGTGTGATGCATGTTTATAACAGGTAATTCTACTGCAGATACTCATCTCTTCCTACCTCAACACACAGACACACTCTCACACACATGCAATCACGTACATACGTACAGACGCACACAGACAACCAAGAAACAAACAAGAAACGACACATAAGGAAGCCAGCCTTTTTAAAGTAGATGCTGTTTTCCCTGGACTATGTAAATTCAAGGTTTATGTAAAAAGAACACATTCTATGCCTTGAAATATGGAGTGCATCATGCAAGCCAGAGATTTGCCTGAGGCGGGTGATTTAATTCTGTTATTTACAGTAAAAGGGATACATCATTAAAAATACTTGTGGTATACAGTTTATGTTGGAGCCTATTAACTTTAATTATTTCCTTATTTATTTTATTTACCAGCAGCTATATTAGAATAAATGTATCAGGCAGGAGTGACAAAAATACCACTACTGGTTTCACATTAATGTTGGAAACACTCAAATGGTTTGGCATTAGAAAATTATACTTATGTAACAAAAAGTAACTTGTCACCACCAAAAACTGATCTGTGAAACTGTGATAAGAAAATACACCAAATAGCACTCTGTAACGCCCCCCTCCCCTCCACCCCCTTAAGCCCTGTTGAAATATAAAATTGATTAATCTGGTTGCTTCAATGATTATCACAATATTATTCCATAATTCCTTAAACAAATGTGATATTTATTTGTATCATGTTGTGTCATGACAGTTGCCTTTTACATATTTCCAAAATCTTAATTAACAACAAAACATATACTTAATATATCTTCCTTCCACCAAAATACATTTTGATCCTTTCTTTTGGCAGCAATAAAGATCATAAAGTTTGTACGGGTCCTTATAACTACTCTTCTGTGCATTATATCAGCAATTATACAGGCAATGATGTTTGTGAAAACATTCAATAGATATATTTTGCTATGCTGTGTAAATCTTTCTCCCCTCACTGAGTCATTTCAGATTCAGTATTTTTCCAATTTGGCTGCAAGACCAGCTTCAGCACATGGAGGATTAAGCCTAGATGTTTGTTAAACTTGCTACAGTAATCTTTTGTTGCACGTAAGCACCCATTACATACAGTACCATATCTTAGTCATATTATGAATCTCTAATGCCGTAATTAGAAGAAACACTGCAAATTCAAAGCCTATTTCACAAACCGATTTTTTATTAGATTATGCTCATACATGCACCTCTCCAACAAATAAATAAATACACAAATAAATAAATAAATAAATAAATAAATAAGACATGTCACTGAAGTGTGTGAAGTTAAACTGCTAGGCAAGATGAAGTGCAAACCCAAATGTGGCAAGGGAGGAATTATATCTGTAGATCTTTAATTTCAGTCAGGGACTTCAAAGGCCTACAGAGGAGAAATGAGAGTGTTGGTGATTGTCCAGTGGGCTATCAGCAAATGGGTGGGTGGTGACACAGGACTCATCACTAGGGCCATTCTGGATGTACACAGGGGACACATTTCCTCCGCCTGTCTGAATGGTTTTGGCTCTGGGCAACATCCATAATCCAGGGTGAACACAAAAACCATAAATTTCTCATTTATAGTAGCATTTCTAGTTACTACAAGACTATAGAAGTAAAAATATGATTATTTATTTTTGTTAAAACCCATTCTATTCTATTATATTCTAAAAAGCAGAAACTGTTGAAACCGGTATTCTGATAGATTACATTAAAAAATATATATATATATTATATAAGAAGATGGATGGATGGATGGATGGATGGATATATATATTTTATCACAGTAAAGCTGAAGCCAGGGCACCGAATCAAGGTAATGTGAGCGAAACATTTTGTACTCTATTAGATAGTCAGTGAGCATGACAATGTCTGTTACCTCAGAGTAGCAGAGGTGTCACACGGTCTGCAATAATGGTGTGGTTAATGTGCCTATCGAACAACATGCAGAACGAGAGCTCAGCCAGCTTGCGGTATCTTAACATAGCTTTGCGCAGCCTGCTTCTTCCGATAAGGTGCAATCTTGATTCCGAGAGGTCAGGCAAGATGAAGTCATCCAACAGATAAATATAGCTCTGTCAACACACGGCAGATTAATAAATTCACGTCATCTACAACCAGAACAGCGTGCATTCATGTTGGTTATGTTTCTGTTCGAAACTCCAAAGGCACACCTTCATATCTGTAATACTTTTTTTTTTGCCTGCATGCATTAGAGTAATACTCTAGGCTTGTTGAGGGGTTATCTGTTTTCACCTCATGCTAAAAACCTGTCATATACTGTAAAGTTGTTAGAAAATAAGTGTTGTTTTCATTCTCATTTTTTAACTGAGGCAGACACATTTGAGAATATAATAAATAAATAAAATCATTAATAAATAAATAAATTAAATAAATAAGAGTATCTGCTGCAACTGATAAGACTTCAGAATGATGACAGTGATTACAGCTTGTATTTCCATCTGCTTTTGGAATATGATGATCCCTCTGGAATGATCCACACCATACTGTGAATAGGATTTTATATGTTGTATATACTGTACCTGCATCAGCGGGGCTCAAATGACCATATACGGTTTTGTTCATTAGGGCGATTGGGCGACACACCGCCAAAGGGAGAAAGAGAGAGGAGGGAATTTCCAACTTTACCAGTGTATGCTACAGTTGCTGACTGTCCTGCCTCTAAATATGTTAATCCAATCAGCATCCATGGAGAACATACAGCATCCAGACACTTTTTGGGCAATTTCAAATTGGCTGAAAGAGACCTGACCTTAACATATTTTTTCCAAAAATGCAGGCTCTTCAATGCATTCTCTATGGCCTCCGGGAGTGCTTGCACTAACTATATAACTATATATTCACTTTCTCATTCATTTAGAAACTATTGGACGTTTAACCAATTGGCGTTGCTACAACAGTTTTGATCGCCTCATCTAGCTCTATGACCATTTCGAAACACACTTGACTTCAACGTCATCTACCCCACCCTGATTGGACCGCCAGCAGGGCGGCTCTGCGAATGCTCGTGCGAACAGAATATCTAGACTGTAATCTCAGTGAATAAATTGAGCTGAGAGCATAGTCAGGCAGAGTCAAGATAAAAACAATCGGTATTTTATTTGATTTACTGATTTAAGGTTAACAGTCATCTTTGCTTCAGATAAGGCAAACAGATGCTATTAAGGTGAAACATATGCAGGCATATTGCCATTACTGCAGCAAACATCGATTAAGTCATTTGCATTGCATAATGCATTGTTTCAAACTTCCTCCAGCTAAATGCAATCCATGCTATTCAGTGGGACAGTACAGAGAGTTCTCGTTGCAGTAAACACCATGTGTTGACATTTATCAGAACACATTTTTCCTTCTACCTGATGTGTGTGGTATACAAAGGCAGCACATAGTCTCTTAACCAGGTGTACTGTATTACATGGGACTGTATTATATAAAAAGGCCCTTGTAATAAATAAGGTCACCTTTGAAGGACAGCAAAGCAATCTAAAATGTGTTTTTGTTGTCACTGTCAATTTCACATGCTAAACAATAGCTGGTAGGAAAGTCATTTTGCATGCCAACATGAATATAAAACATCAGCAAGGCAATATCCTGTGCCAAGTACAGTAAATCAACAACAAGCAATGCACACCATATACAAAAATACAGAATATATATATAATCTGCTAAATTATATAAATGTAAATTGTAAATTTAAAATCACACAACTTTTAGTGCTTTCGGAAGTGTGACCTGTAGATTGTAGGGTACTTTAATTTGTAGAACATCCCAAATGTAAAAACTAATAGTTAGAGGGAAATGATCAAATGAGTTAGAATGGGCATTTGGGGCTGAATATAGCTTTGCTAAGGAGTGATAGGTGTGTGTGGAGAGAGAGAGAGAGAGAGAGAGAGAGAGAGAGAGAGAGAGAGAGAGAGAGAGAGAGAGATGGACAGGAAACCAGTTAGGTGACAAGGTGAGTGAAAGCCAGCTTTAGGATGCACAGGAAACATTATCTGTTTGACTGCCAGAGCATGGGGCTGTGCTGTTGGTGTGATAACACAGGCAGGGCCCAGGCATCAGGCAGGCTTAGTCTCCTAGAAAAGTTCTTTAATCAGCCTGATGTGCTCGGTGAGCAAAGACTGTGTGAACTGAAGGGAGAAAACTCAGGTCAGATAATGAGACTTACATCTGTAACACAGAATGTGATTTCCTTGAATCCTGCAGAGAGAGAAGAAAAGCTCATTATCCTTATCGCTTGTCAGGAGCGCGATATCGATATTATGCAGATTCTGTAAGGCTCTCATTGGAAATTAGCTATAGCTGTCTTTTTTTCTAGGCTGTGCTTTGTACGTCAATTTATATTTTCCACACTTTTAAATGCATGAGGGCCTCGGTTTCAATTTGTCTACTTTAGCAATTGAAGTTTGTATTTTTCCATATTTTTTCTTTATTTTGAACTGATGAATGATTGTAGTGTCTATCATTGCTTTCCCGCTAGAGAGTCTTTCCTATTCATTTAGAATAAAAAGTCACAGCATTATATGTACGGTATCCCTAGCAATACATTCATTGTGTGTGAGGGGGGAAATCGCCTGCTGACTCATATTGTAAAATAAATTAGACTAAGGTCTAATCACTGTCTATCTGGCAATAATCAAGTGGAATTTGATATTAAGACTAAAACCTTTAAAAAACATTATGCCTTTCAAAAGACTTTATTTTGTATATTAATATGTTTTATACAGTACATATGCATACAGTATACGCAAACGTTTCACATAATAATAATACTGCATGTAAAACGTTTTGCTCTCTCCATGCAATACTTCAGCTCATTAAGAAGGTCAGCGCCTGTGCCCTTCGAGCTGAGTGGTGGATTCAATAGTATATTGCTCTAGGATATTTTTGCAGGCTGAATGCTTTACTGTAAACTTAAGGCCTTCTGCTTGAAGTCCAGTCTGCCCTTTACTCACTATAGAAGTCTTTTAAAAGGCAATGCTACTTTTGAGTACCCGATGTGAATAACATACATTATTTTAGAATCTAACGTCTCTGGTTATTGATTCTGAGTGGGTGACTAACAAATGCACACATGTATGAAAATATCTGACACCATATCAATGTGAAGGTATAGCAATCAAAATGCACAGCTGAACTATTTGGAAAAGGTTTTTTTGGTCCACTAAGCACTTTTTTAAGCACTATTACTGTACTTGGGAGATGTTTGTATTTACAGTGTACCGGGGTATTTAGAGAGAAACACATACACACACACACATGGTATGAAAATTTACATTTCTATATAACCTTGCTATCACATTGTTTCATGCCAGGTTAGTATCAGGCTGCAGTATGCTACTAACCTACTGTGCACAGTATTGCTGCTTTTTCAGGGGAAAATGCTTATTGGCTGGGAAAATGGATCAATAATTCAGCAGCAGAGCAGTGTTTTCTTCCTAGTTCTATAAACATGTGTAAACAAAAATGGAATCTGAAAAAACATTGAGTAGCACCTTTAGGCTCAACATTGCTAAAACAAGCAAAAACAAGTAAAATGCACGATTCGGTGTTCTTTCCCCCTGCACATGCAACACCTACAGTTTAATGAAAAAAAAAGTATAATAATAAAAAGTGCAAACACAGCTTCAACTCATGTTCAAATTGTATGAACATTTAATTTGACTGACTAAGCATCAAACAAAGCTTACGTGGGCCATGTATTGAAATGTATTAGTTTATGTGGCACACAGGTTCACTAGAAACAACATAAAATTAATTTGTAGGAACAAGAAGGGAAATTGTGAAATAAAATAAAGATATTGCTCTTCTATGGGAAAACAGCACGGAAATTGGCAAGATGGATCCATAGACTGGGTAGTAGTAGCTAACAGGGCACCTTGTTAGTATTATGTAAGCACCTCGGAATGCTTCAAGCTACACAGTGTTTACTGCAGTAACATACCACTGCAAACCTCATTTATTTAAATGTGTCATTGACCTATCATCAAGTATGCTAATCTAAAAACAATATTGGCCAGCAGAGTGATAACATCTGTTAACCTGTGTGAGCATAATAGCCGTGTAATGAAACGTTCACAAGGGGACATTTTTGATAGAAGACCTCAGCAACAGAATTATTAATATATTAATATATTAATAACTATTTTGAATAATTACAGTGTTTGGACCAGAATAGACATAGATGGTAATATTACCTTACTAATCTGGTTTTAGATCTCAACACAGCACCCAAAACAGCCCTGAACAAAGTCACAAATGACCTGCTCCTCTTCTCTGTTGTCCACTCCATCAACACCCTGATTTTACTTGACCTTAGTGCTGCACTGACACAATCAATCATTCCACCCTTCTCTTCTGCCTAGAATCCACTGGCACTGCCCTCTCCTGGTTCAAATCAAACCGCTCTGATCGCCACAAGTTCATCAGCTTCAACAAATCCAAATCTAACACTGCCCCATTCTTGCAGGGAGTTCCCCAAGGTTTGGTGCTTGGTCCCCTGCTATTTATTCTCTACATGCTCCCCCTCGGTCACATAATTTGCCACCATGGACTTCAATTCCACTGCAATGCCGATGACACCCAGCTCTACATCTACATCTTTGTAGATAAATAATCAATATACAATCGAGCAGTGTTGGGCAGTAGCGACGCTACTTGTAGCGACGCTACTTGTTAAACTACATTTCTGAGTAGCGTGGCGGTAGCGGCGCTGATTTCTGAATCAAATAGCTTTTCAGTAGCGAAGCTCTTTAATTGATCAAATAGCGTCCACAGAAGCTACATTTTCCCAAGCATTTCTGAATCTGTAGTTCAAGCTTAAGTCTGATACAACTGCTAAGAATCAGTACGTGATGCCATCACATACACGGACCTAGGCTGCATGTGAAGCCGACAGCAGCACTTCAGTATGACGGTGATGCCGTAGACGTAGGCCTACCAATCACTGCGCTGATGCCTGAGACTTTGATGCAGGGGATTGAGGGGGAATAAAGACAAGACTGAGTTTATGTGGTAGAAATAACAGTGAGAGCAGAGAACACATCTTATTGTTTAATAAACAGTTTTGCCCTGTTTATTTGTTTGTTTGACTTACACTTTTGAATGTTGGTACAATAAAATGTAAAAAAAAAATAGCTTAAATGTAGTAAACTAACTTTGCTGTGTTGCTGTAGCTTAGTTTGCTACATTTCCCATGGGGGTAGCTTCAGTGTAGTGAAGCTTAATTTAATGTAAAGTAACTGTTAGCTCAGATCACTACATTTTCAATGTAGCTTGTCCAACACTGCAATCGGACATGTAATTACTTTAAAGCATTGCATGCATAAGTAGCTAAAAATAAAAATATAAAAATAAACCGGTGGTAACTCCATAGCCTTGCCGTAACAGTCAATGATCCAATGATCATCCTAAGACGCCAAAGGCTTTCTAACGCTTCGAAAATTGACGAGAAAGGCCATTGACCAATTTTTGGCGAGTTGGGAATGAGAATATGTTGGCAATATTGCTTGTGAATAATCGATTTTAGAAGTTATAATTTTTAAGTTATAATTTGCAAGATGTTGAATTTGACTGTATCCACAAATAATCTTTCTCCCCTCCATGTATATTAGTTTTTTTGCGTCATTTTTAAATTAATGTTTATTTGGTATAATATGGGCATGATAATATATTGGTACAGCTTCATTATGAGCATTAATAACCTCATCATACAGGCCTCTGACTCAGGTTTCTGCCTCGAAAAAGCATGTCAAAACTGAACACCGTTTATGTTCAAATGTATAGGGGCAAAATACGTCATCTTCACATCAGAATAAAAGTAACACCTGTGAGATTTCTCTTGAGGTGAAATAATCTATGTGGGTGATACTTGGCCAGAGTACACAAAGCCACTACACAGAATAAATAGAAGAGATCTTTTTCCATCTGAGAGAAACATCATGTTTTAAATTAATAATTAATTGGAATTATGCAGCTGCAGTCTAAATACACAATGGGACCATATCAAAACATCTAATGAGTACAATACATACATTACATAATTTGATGTGAATAATTCCATAAGGGCCTCTCCGGGAACCATCACCTTATCGTGGTGGAGAGGTTTGGGTGCCCCTATGAACCTGAGGGCTGTGTTGTCTG
>JAODUK010013326.1:0-24905 GCA_027564635.1 Typhlichthys eigenmanni | reverse complement strand
GAACCCCAGGACACACATCAGACCTGACCAGCTTTATAGAACCCCAGGACACACATCAGACCTGACCAGCTTTATAGGACCCCAGGACACACATCAGACCTGACCAGCTTTATAGAACCCCAGGACACACATCAGACCTGACCAGCTTTATGGGACCCCAGGACACACATCAGACCTGACCAGCTTTATAGGACCCCAGGACAGACATCAGACCTGACCAGCTTTATAGAAACCCAGGACACACATCAGACCTGACCAGCTTTATAGGACCCCAGGACACACATCAGACCTGACCAGATTTATAGAACCCCAGGACACACATCAGACCTGACCAGCGTTATGGAACCCCAGGACACTGTGGACCGCTTTAGAACTAACTAGGTGGTTAGGACTACTTGTTAGAATACCTAGTAACCAGAGGGTTGGACTAACCTTTTACTTTCTTTGTGAAGCTAGCAGGATCCAAAACCACAACAGATGGATTGATCAAATCCTAGAAGGAAAGTATGTTTTATGTAGTCAATATGTAGTCAATATGTAATCTGCAGTATGTAGTACTAGCCAGTAAGCAATCATCTGTATTCATCATTTATTAAGGAGCAGGTAGGAGACATCTTAATCAATCATGCTAAGAGAGGGCATGAACTGGGGCATGAACTGGGACCTCCTGTGGCATCTGTCAATATTACACTGGACTGACCATTACTAAACTTAGTTCATTCATGCAATGTGATAGTTCATATTTAATACACAAGGTGAAGCATTTCATTCAATATATAGTTTCACATTATTGTTGCCCTATCGACACCTATAGCATCCTAACCGTCCTGGAGGGGTGGATTCCTCCCTCTGTGGTCTCTTCCCAAGGTTTCTTCCTTTTGTTGAACATGATTTTTACGGAAGTAATAATTATAATAATATACAGTATTGTATGTGTCGCACCTGTATAAACTCCATAATTCCGTCAGCTGAGTGTTGGCCTTCATATTCATGGATGGAGGAGCGGTTGAATATGACTGCAGTAGGATAGGCCTGGATGTTATACTGAAACACACACAAACATGTTATTTACATTTCTGCTTCACTTCTGTCCAAGTCTTTGATCTGTTGAAGAACTTCTGTAATGCAGTCTTGATGTTGTAGACTACAAGAATAGTACACAATCCATCTACTGTATATCAGAAGACCTACACAGATACAGTAAAATACCTGTTATCTACAGTATATATAAAGTTATGTTGCATTATGATTAGGGATGCAACGATTAGAAATTTTGATGGTACGATTATAGTCTGAGGAATAATAACGGTTTCACGATTATTATGCATGAATTTCTGCAATGCCGTTTTGGAGAGCAATCTATTGCCCTTTCTCCTGCTTTACTGCCAATGGCCCAACTCTTAACTCAATGTTACTTAGTTCAATCATTGTTTCCTCAGTCTGGAAAAAGAAAATGCTACTAATCTGTGGGGGGAAAGGTTAATGGGGATGCCCAGGCGTTCTCCTGGACTACTAAAAACATTTGTTCTGGTAGAATTTCTTAAAATTATAAACTTCAAATAAATCTGAAATACAGTTTCCATTCGCCAGAAATGACCCTTAATGTATTTGCATTTTGATGTCTGGATTGTCGCTGGTATGTGTAGAAAATATAGCTGTATTTCATATAGATTCAATTAACAGAATCGAAGTTTCAAATAATCCGTTCTCCATACAGTGTACTTTGGTGACGGTCTCTAAATGCGCGTAGCTCTGCTGCTGGAAAGCCAAAACGATCACTGTTATTTAGAGCACATTTAAAAGGGAACAGCTGGTCGCAGCGGACTCTGTTTAAACAATACAGAAATCGTTGCTGTCTTCTCTGCACTTTTTGATCGTGAGTAATTGAAGCCAGAAATGACGACGTAGGCCTACTGTTGGGCTATTAAAGACAGCACACCAAAGAAAGTATAATGTAATTCAGACAGATTTGACGTTAGATAAGTTAGATACCAGCTGTCACTCAACTTGTTTCATTGCTGTGGCTGGGGGCCATACGAGTGCAGATAGGCCCTCTAATTGTAATATGTGTTAAAGCAATATAATTACTACAAGCCTACTAGCTTAACTAGTTGGCTATAGCTAAGGCAGGCTATCTTCCTTGCAGTTTGTAAGGCACTCCTGAAGTGACTTAAGTGAAGTTTTGTGCTGCACCCTGCAGCTTCTGTATTGCGCGCTGTGTTTCTTGCCACAGTTCACACTTCACACAGCTATGTTATCGTCAGAGACATTCTCTATTTACAGAGGAAATGTTCTTTAACAGTTTCACTGAAACTATGTTAAACAGAATTAGGTAGTTACCAGCCAGTTTGTTTTGGTGTGGCATCAATAATTCTGCCGTGGCGCAGCGCCACACCTAAATGAACGCAGAGTAGTCACATTCAGTGATGTTGCCCTCATGACAGCATATACCACACAGCATTTTGAGAGTATAACTTTGTATTTCTTCCGTCCGCAATGTCCTCACTGTGCAACCAAAATGTCCCTATTTTGAGAGTGAGGAAAGAAAACACTGTGTAGCTGAGCCCTTATGGTTAGAAAACCATGGCGTTTTTAAAAACCTGGTTAATCGCTGCATCCCGAATTGTGATTAGTCAATCAACACATAAAAAACACTATCATGGAAGAGAGGTCATGGTAATGTGTAATGCAATGTGGTCCACACAATATTTACAATGGAAGAGATGCTTTATGTTTAATGGTTCAGTCAACAAATATTCTTTACATACCGTGGAACAGAGGTCGTGGTGAATGGTACAGTCCAGGGTTCCAAATCGCATCTGGCCAGCTAACTGGACGGAAGCTTTCCTCAGCTCAGGAAGTAGCGCTCGGCAAGGAGGACACCACTGCACAACAACAATAAGAATCAATACAAATTAATAAGAATTAACAGCTAACATTCTTACAGCCTGTCTAAGTACTATGCCAAGTACTAGAACATACATTGATAGATAGATATGCACACACACAGTAGGTCTGTGTAGAGATAGAGAACGTGTCCCTCTAATCAGATTACATCCCTAGAGTAAATACAAGCAGCATTAATGATTCAAATGACAGACCGGAGCAAAGAAATCCACTAGCCAGGGTTCCTTCTTGTCAGGGGGGAAGTTGTGTGGAGTCAGTGTGGTCACATGGGCACCAACACTTTCTCTGGCAAACACCACAATGTTATAGTAAACATCTTTACCTAGAAGAGACAGCCACACACACGTCTACAGTATAGTATGATACAATATAGGGGTGTAAGAAAATATCGATACATGTGAGTATTGCGATATTATGTTGTGTAATACTGTATCTGTTTAAAATAAAATAAAAATATATATTTATATGTAAAAGGGACCATGTACCAAATACATGAACCTCAAAAGAGAGGAAAGATGCTTATTACCAGATTTAGCTTTAAGCTCATTTCAATCTGAAGTCCTTGAGCAAGTTTAAATAAATGTTTCTGTTATTATTACACAATAGCATTGCTATGACAGTTAGAAATCGCAATATATCGCCTTGATTACAGCATTGCAAAATATCAAATTGTGGCCCCTGTATCGTGATACGTATTATATCACCAGATTCTTGCCAATACACAGCTAGTACAATATGGTATATTGAACAGCATAATATAGAAGTATATTTAGCATTTGTGGAAATATTTATACATCAGTAAAATATTGATTACATTGGTATATTATGGCCAGGACACCTAAACAACATCCAAAATGCTAGATATTTAGCTATATGGTAAGTATTGTATTCAATGCTGATGATACTAACCATGGTGGATCTCAAAGTCGTTGACCCCTAGGCCTTTGAAGACGGCCAGGCAAGGCTTTTGGATGTACAGAGACTTACACAACTCAGAGTCTACCACACAGTCTACCCTGCCAACCTGCACAGACACACCAAGCCAGGAAGCCATGTTAAATATCACACAGTCTTCATTAACACATTTCTGTATCAGTCAGACAGACAGGTACCTGGATGTGGTCATTTGCGAGCAGTGGATGGAGCTTCTTGTACTCGTTGGTGGCCAGGCTAGTGTGTCCGAACGTGAAACTGACCAGCCAGCGGTGGTGGGCCAGCTTCGCCTGAGAAGAACAGGGAACCACCACATGAATAGAAACAACCACAGCTTCTCCTGAGAAGAACAGGGAACCACCACATGAATAGAAACAACCACAGCTTCTCCTGGGAAACACCGGGAACCACCACATGAATAGAAACAACCACAGCTTCTCCTGAGAAACACCGGGAACCACCACATGAATAGAAACAACCACAGCTTTTCCTTAGTGGCATCATTTGCTGTCTCCCATCTGACATATTAAATATATATCATATTAAACAGCAATTACCTGCTTTGAATCCAAATGTATTTCACATTTGAATTTCACAATTATCATCAGTGCCTAAATATAATTTAAGATGTCTGTGTATGTGTGCGTGTGTGTGTGTGTGCACATATAATTACCTTGAAGGTGTCTTTGGTTAGCAAAGGGAGGTCAGGTAGATGGTTCATGATCTGACTGTAAATTTCCCTACAGTCCAGAGTTTGAAGGCGCTACAAAGAAAAATAAGTAAACTAGTACCAATACTAATACTAGTAACGGTGCACTCGTATAACGTCAACAAACCAAGGAGAATCCGGTTTATAAATGGTAATAAAAGAAGATGGCTGGGTCTTACCAGAACACTTCCTTCTTGTTGCATAGAGCTTCCAGGAGGATATAGAGCAGTAGAACTAGAGGTCACCTTTAAACACATGCACGCACACACACACACCTCAGTATGTGTGTGTAGATAGATACAATATTTACTAATCTAGTAGAATCTATATTACTATACTGTACCTGAAAACTTTCACAGAGCTGAGGATGGGAAACACAGTCCATCCATCCTACCTTCACCAAACCATCCTACACACAGAGAGAGAGAGATGCAATTTACATTCAACAGAAAATAATAGTTTTGTCTGGTAAAGTATGTTTTACAACAGCACCCTCTAATGGAGAACAATGGGGTAACATTTAACAATTTGAAACAAAACCATCAAAGAAGATGAAAAATAAAATGTCAATATTAACAAAAATAGTAATTTAATTGTTTACCAGCATGCCAGCTAGTTTCTTTCTGGACTTCGACTCGAGGCAATCTGTCAGGGACAGAATTAATTCAGTAGACCATAAAGCATGAACAATGCTGTGTTCACATGGAGCATGGCTAACCGGATTTCATGTTAGTGGACGAGAGCAGGACAGCAAAATTCGTTGTGGCCGGCAAAAAAATGCTGATGCCGGCAACGGCATGTCGTTGAAAGTTACAATATTTTAACTTTGTGCCGTCCTCCGATACGGCATTTACAACCGGATGTTTGTAACTCCCTCACACACGGAGAAAACATTGACAACGAGAAGGCAATACTTTAGGTGCAACAACACTAGCTACAATACTAAAGTAATTACATAAAACATTTGCTACTAAATAATTGTATTCAATATATTTTTATTAAATTATTTGTAAACAATCACCATAGCAACTGCCATTCCCTTGAACTTTCATGCCGTGCCATTCAGGAATTTTTTGCCGTCTACCGTGTTCCATGTGAACGCTGACAGAGATTTTGGTTCAGTCTATGGGTGTGTGTGTGTGTGTGTGTGTGTGTGTGTGTGTGCGTGTGTGTGCGTGTGTGTGCGTGTGTGCGTGTGTGTTACCTCCAGTATCAGAGCAGAATGTGATCAACCATCCCTGGCCAGACGAGAATGCTTGCTCTATCTCACTGAAGACATTTCCTACAAACACCACATCAATAGAAATCACAATTAGTCATGTACATCTCATCACATACTCATCTAGTCACATACGCATCACCTGTACAGTATACACCACAATACGTCTCAGGGCCGAGTCCATTAATAGGTGTTGATCAAAGTATTTAGCAAGCAACTGGGACACTTCTAATTAACCAGAATAACAGACATTTGAGGTACATTCACGTTCTTGTAAGAGATTTGTCAATCCTTAACTTGATGCCAGTTGTTATGAGTTATAAAAAAACATAAAATAAAATGAATGTACTAAAAAAGCAGATAAAAGACCAAGTTGACCAAACAACTAATCGACTATGAGGGGAAAAATATAGAGGGGTTACCCTAATATACTGTGTTAGGTAAACATGCTAGTACCTTGCCAAAGTTGCGTCACTGTCGTTGTGACAAACTGCATTGCAAAGTGTACCAGACTCTCCATGCTACGCTCTCCAAAGTACTTCTCCGCTTTCTATGGTTAACACAACCACAAATGAGAAACATTTTGGGCCAAGGTTATCCGACCGACATACTAACTAAGAAGCCTGCTAATAAGCTAACGTGAGGAGCTACTTAACTCACCTGTCTAGCCCTGTAGATATACAGGCTAGGGTAGCTGTTTATGCCTTTGCTCCGACAGAGCACCCCGTTGTCACCACAGTTGACTGCTCCAATCCGGATCACTCCATCCATTTCCTTTGCAAACTCTCTCCACTAGAAGGACAGGGAGACAGGAGGTAGACAGACATAAGAAGCAGAGACATATCAGCATGCAACAGCACCCTGTGAGTAAAACTGTAGTGAAATGGTAGTATGTCAGACTGTACCGTAGGGGCCAGCTGGTGACAGTGAGAACAGCGTGGGAAATAGAAGTTGATGAACCATATCTGCCCTGAGTTTACGGCAGCGTCTGAAAAGACATGTGTTGTGACATTCATTCTCTGGGGATCTGGTTTGCTTAAACATTTTCTAAAAACATGAACAATCTCAATATCAAATCCTAACCTACTCTAAATCAATACACATAAACAGATCAACTGTCTAATGCCTAAACATAACAAGAACGTACAGAAGAAATGTCAGCAAACAGCGGGTTACAAATGAATGTTTTATTTAAATAATATTATTAATAATAATAATAATAATAATAATAATAACAGTATTTCCTTACCAAAGTCTCCTTTATCCAACGTGATTACCTCCAAGTCATCATCATAGATACCTAGACAGACATGTTCACGTTTTAAAGCAGGTAACAATAACAATGTCATGTTTTACATATCAATATATTTTTTCTCATTTTGTATATAGATTAGGTAAATTGGCCTGCATCATCTGGATCTCAGCATTCCCACAAATGTGCCAATGCGTGTATGTTCCCATGGCAACCTACCAAAATCATATCGGTAGTAGTTCCAGCTCTCATAGCGACCTCCCTGCTGTTCGTCCAATCCCTTCTCTCCATACTTATCATATTTCTTCCTCAGATCCTCATCCTTCAGAACCTCATAGGCCCGGTTAATCTTTAGAAATCTCTCATGTGCAGATTCATCGTTCTACATCAAACAGAGAAGAAGTATGTTAAATTAGCTTAGTATAGAATTTCACTTTACTAAGGTTTGGACAATTGATGCTAGGTTTAGGTTAAATTATTAGTTGAGAACAGGGTTAGGTTAGTAAGTATAAGTGAACATCAGTATGCTAGAATTAAACTTGACTCACAGGGTTCTTATCTGGGTGCATGGTGAGAGCCAGTTTCTTGAAAGCTTGTCTAATCTCTCTAGTGGTGGCCTCTCTGCTCACTCCTAGGAGGTCATAATAGTCCCCGTTGTCAGCCCATACTATGACCAGCAGCCAGCCCAGTAACAGTACCTTCAGGTGGGACACAAACCACACACTGCCCCTGGAGCTCAGCCATGGGGATATCATTCTAAGTAGAAGAAAAAAGATTGTCACATTATTGACATTACAAGGCTAAGGGTGGGACAAGACAGAACAGATAGTCTTTGGCTTCTAAACTAATCACAGTTAAATCGTTAATACAAATGCTCTGAACAGCATCACCGTCTGAATTATTTTAGCTTCGAATTAATTCGTTAAATAAAGAACAGTCTGGTAATATATAATGTCCTAATGGAGTTAATTTTGTATACGCTGCCAGTAATTATCTGAATATTTTAGCACAGTGGCACACCATTGATACTTCTTAAAAAATATTAATTCGGCCCCACAAATATTTAAGGAACTAATAGATTGATAATTACCTGGATGAGGTTACAACATATAGATCTTGTAGAGAAACCCGGTGAAAATCTGTTTTATTGTGATGTTATAAGTTAAACAGTAACTCTACACTCTCTCTCCGGCTCAGATCCGGCTCCGTGTCCGGAATGGGCACACCTTGATGACGTAGGAAACCGGTTGGTGCATTCCAAAGTTGCGCGTTAATGTGCGGTCTATATTTGATTTTCACTTTATGGTATTATGAAAAATTTTTGCTTACGTATAATGGACTTTATAATTTCATAGGGGCGTCTTGTGTCAGTCGTGGCGTTTTTCAACAGTACGCTCAATTTAATATAATATGATTCTGTGTAATCATAGAAGGATATAGTATTGATCTCATTGGCAATGCTCTATCATTCGTGAAAATGCTCTATTTATAAAAAATAGTAAATAATTACTAGTCTAGGTGTTGAAATTGAAATACTTTCAGGAATTTCAACACGCTTAGTTGAGGTTAAAGTAACCATGTCATTAACACGGCGCTTGGTGAGCCAAAGCGGGTTTAGTTCCCCAGTTGTTTTGAACGCCTCTTTCCACTTTCTGAATGCGACGGAAATAACGTGAGCCTGCAGGCATTCAAATCTGGGATACATTTCTGATGGCGACATCGGTGACACCGATATACACGCCATAACGCCACTTACAACCGTTTACATTGAGTAACAGAGAAGATTGCTTTTAATGAAATACGTTGGTGAAGTAGCAGGTTAGCACAGTATTAGCTCTACCGGTACCGTAGTGCGTAACGACAGCGTTTCAAAGCAGCGGTCAGCCCGCCTGCTCGGTGCAGTTACAGCAATGGACGCACAAGGTGGGTTGGGTTGTGTTGTGATGTGTATGCATTTGCATTCCTGAGCTAAACTGTCTATGGACAGATATATTTACAGATCTCTTTTTATTTTGCCTTGCAGTGGTCTCAGAACCCATGACACTAGGTTCACCGACCTCTCCCAAACCGGGGCCTGGAGCACAATTCCTGCCTGGCTTTCTGATGGGAGACCTGCCAGCTCCAACAACACCCCAGCCCCGAGCTTTCAGCCTGTCGACACAGGGAATGGAGCACAGGACATCGCTGACAGCAGCAGGTAACCTTGTTTTATTAGCGAACATATTCTTCTTTGTCTTTCAGGCAGTTCATAACCATGATTGTACTAGTACTACCTGACCACCACAACAACAACATACTTTGACTCACTACTGTGAGTTCTGTAGTTGGTTATGTCGCAGTTTGTTTTTAATTAAATTGTTATTTTCATCAGGGGGCTCCCCACCTCAGCACCATCCTGTAGTTCCCACCCCAAAGGATAAGAGTGGAGCCCCCCCTGTTCGCAGTATCTATGACGATGTAGCATCTCCTGCTGGTGGCATAACAACCACACCTCTCAACATACGTTCACAGGTTGGTCAGACATCTTTGATATAAAAAGAGCTATGGCAAAGGAAGAATGGTTGTGATCATAATTGCATTGTTCCATTTAATTTCTTGTCCATGCAAATATATAAATCAAACGCACCGTACAGACCTTACTGAAAATATAAGCCAACCAACAAAGTTGATTGAGAGAGATTTCAAGAACTTAGAACATGCAGTCCAAAACCATCAAGCTCAAGCAACATCAGCTGGCAGGAGACTGTGATACCAGCCTTCATTGTCACATTTCTGCAGAAGATGATGTTGGGATGCTTTGCTTGTTTATTTAGAATGCAAGCCCACCAACTACAACTAGCACAGCTTTTTGCAGCAGTGCACAATCCAAGTAGCTTTCTTTTTTTTTTTAAAGACGATGACCCAAAGGAGTCTAATCAGTCAATTTATCTGTCTGCCTACCATTGTTATTGTGATGAAATTGACTTATAATATATTGAACAGTATATTCATCTCTATTTTATGTATTGATACAATTCCTCTCATTTTATTTATGCTTATGAGATTAACAACATAGTTGGTCACACACATTGATCTCTCATACTCTATGTTGTTCAGTCTTTCTCATTCTTTCAATCTCCTCTGACTGGACTCCAATCTGCTACCCCAGCAACAGGTAATGCACTTTATTTTCTTTTGGAAAAGCTGCTCTTTATTGAAAGTCTTTATAGTTGCATTGAGAAGTATTCTGATTGACGGTCAGTATAATTCAACTAGTTGAATGCAGCAGTGGGACTAAACTGTACAGATCAAGATATTTCATTTGGAAAAATGTTGTTTGCACTAATTGTAAGAGTATGTGTATTTCAATATGTGGGGTGACTGGAATGGTCTTGAACTCAATCAGAACAAACCATAAAGCAGTTTAATACAATAACTTTTTGCAAGGTACACGAATGCAGAAAGGGCTTGCTTGATTTTACTAAAACGTGATGTCTCACTGTAATTCTGTAATTGAAGGAAATTGTTTTCTAAGGATGACAATATCTGCGTTTACATGGACCCTATTATTCCGATTGGAATCGTGTTAAAGGCTCAACCTGAAAGAAAGTGCTCCATATAAACACTTCGATCGGAAGAGAAACGGCTAACCCGATCAATAATGCATTCCGCAGCAGAGGGGTAGTATAACCTGTTCCATCACCCGAATGAAACAATAATTCTACCTTATAAACTGTTAAACCCGATTACTTCCTGGTTGCGTTCTCATGCGCATGCCCCGTCTTACGTTTTGTGTGATGCTGGGGGACATGGAGCTATCTGACTGACTACTCAAGAGTCTGGGGTAGCCTAACCAATACTCTGTTAAGGTAGCCAGGGCCAGTGTGTGCGTGTGTTTCTCTGTGACCTCATGTGGAGCGTACATTTCTCCACCAGTCACACAAATAGCCTTAGTCTCCGACCTATCTAACTAGAAGCCATTTACCATTTGCTAGCGGGACACGTTACATATGAGCTAAAATAATGTGTGCATGTTTAACATCAATTCCGATAAGTTGCGACGGCGCATGAAACACGAGACCCGATTAGGTGACATCCTATATAAACAGATAACCCAAAACCGTCAATCAGAAAGATTCCATTCAGAAAGACAAAAAAGTGTCCATGTAAACCCAGCCCATGTTGTTGATTTAGTCTCTGAGTGTTAACTTGGGACATGCTGAAAGGATTGACCACAGGAATGTGAATAGAGTTGTTTTGGGTGGATAGCTACTGTGTAAGGATGGAAAAGGGGCGGGACAAGTATTTTACTTCTCCCTGCTCCCGAAATGTGATATGTTTAAGTATGTATGTATGTTTAATGGAATTGCTATGGCTTATGTATGCCTGCATACATTCTATTAACATAATCAATGATGTCACATGCATTAATAACTTGATCTGTATTCCAATAGCACAAGCTGTTTTAACCGTAAAGTGTATACATATTGTCTAAGTTTTAATGTTAAGTCAAGTGTGTGTGTACATAATATTGTGAGAGTATAAAGGTCCTGTTGGTTATTGTCTTTTCCTATCTGTCTGTAGGTTGTAATTCCACAGGTAAACAGGCATTGCTGTCCCCTGCACAAATTGACCCCTTTTACAGCCAGGGAGAGTCACTGTCATCTGCTGATCAGTTGGACCAGACGTGGGTGACTGTGTTTGGGTAGGGCAGCCTTACTCCCTAGTCCTATCATCCTGTTGCTATTACGAGATGCTATTCATGATGGATGTATGTTGTACAACACGTCATGGCTGTGGAATAATACCCAGTCTAAATTAATTAGTGTTGTATGTGGTGGTGATGCCCCATTCTGTGTTTGTTGCAGATTCCCACCAGCTGCAGCCTCCTACATCCTTCTACAGTTTGCTCAATATGGAAACATCCTCAAACACACGGTAAGACTTGAAATTAATCAGATTTGAATCATGCAGCACCTAACTACCACAAAAACAATGCTAGCAAACTCTTATTTTTGTTGAGTTCTGAATGTGAACGTGCATTTAGTTTCGCCCCCTCCCGGGGTGAAAGGGAAAGATCTATGGGGAAATTATTAAGGGAAATGTCACAGTTGAATGTGTTTTCACTGTTGATGTGTTGCATTGTTTTTGTAAGTGCAGTAACAAAGTCAATGAGTAATCATGTTAAATAATTATATAAAATAATCATGATTATGATTTTATTCCATAATCGAGCACCTCTAACACACAGTAACGCATACAAGCTTTTATACCATGTTGAAATGCTATTGTGTAATTCACACAATGGTGTGATTGACCAGACTCCTACAGTAGTCGCTGAATACTAAAGGACCACATTTAACAGACTTTACTTATTTATACTGCACAGAAAATAATATACAAATGCATGAAGAACTATTAATAAAACCTACTGGTTGACTCATTTTTACAAAATAGGAATATGCAAATATAAAAAGGTTTTCATTCAACATTACAAACATCCACTAATCTTCATTCATAATGTTGTGTGTGTGTGTGTGTGTGTACGTACAGATGTCTTCACCAGGAAACTGGATGCATCTCCAGTACCAGTCTGTGCTGCAAGCCAGGAAAGCTCTCTCTAAAGATGGGAAGGTGTTTGGGGACGCCATCATGGTGGGAGTTAAACCCTGTATAGACAAGGTCTGTCGGTCTGTCTGTCTGTCTGTCTGACTTTGCACTAAACACATTAAACAGGTCATGGTGGGAGTTCAACCCTGTATAGAGTAGAGCTGGGCGATATGGTCATACATGTTATCACAATAAAACATTTCATATCAGTCGATATCGATAAATGTCAATAACATTTCTTTCAAGTCTAAAAGCTGAATTATGCTCCTGGGTGAACATATTGATGGCCAGGTAGTTTACATAGGGACAAGGAATTTATTATTATTATTATATTTATCATTATCTGTTTCTACAATTTACAACAGGATGAATACAAATAATGTCTCCCTCTTTCTGTTGTAAATAACCCTTGGTTATATTAAAGTTATAGTTAGGGCCTCGCGATATAAACTTTTTCGATAACGGTGATATGACTTTTAAACTAATTTCTTATTTCTACCAATTATTACTTATTTCGATAAGCGATACATTTGTCACTGAATGACGGGCGCAGCAGTTAGCTCGCAGGGCTCTTACAGTGCGACCATTTCACTCGCAAATGCAACTAAAAATCTTGGTGTGCAAACATTAAAAAATATTTAGGCCCACTTTGTGGCAGTGACTTCTAGCCACTATGTTCGTAGCTCTAATATGTTCAGTTGCGCATTGTTATGAAATCCCCGTGCACAAGGACAATCGTGTGGCGCGCACTGGATACCTGTTCCAAACGTGGTTCCACTTCCAACAGGGTGAGTGCGTAATTGTGTTTATTGTTAACATAACTACACTCCATCCATGCGCGTTGAAAAGTGTGTTTAGCTGTTCAAATCGGGTCTCGGAGCTGAACACAAACACACTCCCAGATTAGCTACCTCGTTATCACAGCTAGCTAAAGCTAACAGGCAAGACACTAGCAAAACTGGTGGAAAAAATGCCGGAGAACGATACATGCTCGTATGATTAGAGGTGGTTGTGCGATCACGCCACCAGCCAGCTTTAAAATTGTGCTGCGTGTTTGTGCAATTACGGTAAAGACCTGTGTTTACTGTACTCTCACGTGAATCTACATTGTATGCCGTCACAATATTACGATCTCTACAGTACAGTAAAATTATACATCGTTTTATATGGCTATTGATCTAAATAGGAAGTTATAATAAAGATATATTCCATTCAAAATTAGGTTTGCTAAAATTTCTATATAGTTATGCTGGTTGTCCTTCTCTATCTTGAATACCTCCACATTAAATATGGAGATGTTTTTACATGAATGGGGGGAAAAAGTGTGGAAGAAATACAATAGTATGTGACCATGTCACAAGTAAATCTACTTCAGCAGATATTTTATGATGGGTCAAACCTGATAATGTAGGCCTAAAATTATCTCCTTTGTCAAAAACCAATCCATTCAGACATAATACTATAGACTAACATAAAATGAAAACAAAATACTAAAGGTGCATATATGCATAACGGTTATGCTTGGTCTGAATATTGACTTTGCTCCCATATTTTTGGCTGTACTCTTAATTTTTTGTCTGTGTCCTAAATGTTTTAACTTAGGAGCATGTGTGCTCCTTGGGAATAAAGTCAGTGTAGCCCTGCCAGCTGTATTCAAGGTGAACAGAATAGAAACTACGACTTGCACTACAGCCAGTGCAAAGCAGTATGGGCTGTTTTTAGGTGCCAAATCATTTTACACAGTCTGTAAGTAATGTCTTCTGTGGAACGTCTAATTCATGGGACCACAGTGCTAGTCACACGCACACCAGAATGTTACTGACACTTGCTAAAAGGTGAACATTCATTTTTATGTTTTTAATTTCTAAAATATTATAGTTTCATAGACTTGGCAAATGCATTTTTCAGAAGTTTTTAAGTACTCTGTTGTGGGTGTTCTTAGCAAATATTATTAGCCTTGTCACTAAATACATTTAACATATAATGGTGGGAGTTAAACCCTGTATAGACACTGTCTTTCTGTCTGACTGGCACTAAAGGTCTACAGACTACAAATAGATTTCTCAGGGAAATCACTTATTATTATGATATTTCCTAGAATAATTTGAGCTGACTGAAGGCCCTACCCCATGGCCAGTAGTGTAATTGCTGTTCTCCCTGTGTGTCCAGAGTGTGATGGACAGTGCTGACCGCGTCTCCTCAACCAGCTCTGTCTTTAGTCCTGCCATGGCAGCCTCCCCCTGCCTGCCCTCTACCCCCCGGTGCTCCATGAGACCCCTCAGTGCTGCCTACAAGGCCTCTAGCAGTGACTACCAGGTGAACTTTGCCCTCTAATCCTAGCCATATCAAGTGACTAACCTGAGCATTTAATATACCAGACTTGACTTCAGTTAGAAACTATCTATATATATCTTGAGTATGTATTTATGCTGCTGTGCAGTTTATTGCTCTCCATATATTGTTTCAGGTGATGTCAGATAAAGTGACACCCAGGAAGGACGACAGCTTTGTTTCCAAAGCGATGGAGTACATGTTGGGCTGGTGATGTCATAACATGATTCATCATAACCAATGAACACTGTCTTAAATGAATGCGTGTGTGCGTGTGTGCGTGTGCGTGTGTGTGTGTGTGTGAGTGTTTTTTACATCTTCATCCTCCTTTCATTTTTTTAATTGGCCTGGTCTTCTACATTGTTTCAATAAAGTTTGAATAATTTAAATGTGGCTATGTAATTATACTCTGATATGATTCATTGTGTAGCCCTAATGGATAGTAGGTAAATGGTCAAATAATTTGTAAAGAGTATGATTGAATTCAACGTAAATAATGTGTTTCTACACAGCACCGTCTCTGTTTTTTGTTTTGATCAAGTTCAAATATCAACAATATTTCTCCAGAATCCCTGACCACCTTTTTAATAGAAGCAGACTAGAAAACATTTATCGGACACCTAAACTTAATTTATAATTTTATTTAGATTTTCAATTGATCTTGTCAGTTGGGTAGACTACTTTAAAATGGCAAGCATGTGCATGGTTGCTGTGGATCCTTCAACAAGTGTGACTTTGTTCTGGCCTGTCCTGTTTACATTAAACTTGCCTGAGGGTGGTGTAATGTTTACATTCAATAAACACTACCTGAAGTGGACTTGAATGCTAATAATTAGAAAATAGGGAGGAGTTGGGTTGT
The DNA here is from genome assembly GCA_027564635.1 of Typhlichthys eigenmanni. Taxonomy (NCBI): domain Eukaryota; kingdom Metazoa; phylum Chordata; class Actinopteri; order Percopsiformes; family Amblyopsidae; genus Typhlichthys; species Typhlichthys eigenmanni. Next base: position 9,106 of record JAODUK010013326.1, on the reverse strand, counting down.
GGGTTGAACAATCACATGGCTAACGCAACAACAGAGTGATAGTTTGTGTTTTACTGTTGAAGAAGATTGTTTTACAACACTTGGTGCTGTATAGCAAACCAATCCTGTGGCAATTGCTAGGAAGGATGTCAAATGGTTGTCAACCAGAATGAGAGCACAATAAGAAATAAGATGGTAATGCAAGCAACATTTGGTAAAGATGGTAAATAGTGATGATGACAAATACTCACAAATAATGTATAATACACAACTAATTCAATGCAGCTACACTTCTAATAGACGTCATTGAGCAACACTCGATCGTTAGAAGTTCAAGAACGTTGCAAAAATGTTAAAGGGACCATGCTAAAAAAGTGAATTGAATGTAGCAAACGTTCAGTCCACTGAACACACCCTAGGTTAGCAGAGTGTAAGTGCGCATCACGGGGTGCGCATAGCATACTCTAGTTGCGTCATTAATAATCGCCAGAGAGCGCATCTCTCGTGTTCTACATTCTACCATACATCCATGGGTTGTACTCTTCCCTTCTGCTCCACCTGTTTGACTTTACAACGAACTTTTCAAGTGCGTTATTTCCAAAGGTACATTATTCGAAGTATTACTAGGCTATTGTCAATTCTAACAAAGGCGTCTTTAGATTTGAAGTTAGGCTAGCTGTTCCATCTAAATCGTGCCATACTGTACCCAATATATAAGCCGTTTTCTTGATTCTTCTGTTTCATTTCATAACATTGGTGGGGTGGCATAACCTAATGTGCAAAATGAACGGGCTATTATATTTCTACAGGCTATTCTAATAAGGCATTGTCTATGTAATCATGGGCTGTGGATTGGTCGAATACGATAGTATTTTGCTTAGGAAGGTTCCTAACTGAGTGTTACGTGTGTGACCTATATTTCATGGACATTACCCAGAATAATGATAAGGAAAGGTGTTTCAATGCTTCTTCTCTAGCATGGTATATGCATGGTCATCCTTCACGAAAATAACGTTGTATAAACCGCCCACACACCAACCTAATCATTATGACTAATATAGGCCATTTGTTGTTCCACAAGGCAGAGCCATCGAGTTAAGGTTGGACATAAGTTTACAATATCTAAAACTTCAGTGTGAAAATAAGACCTTTTTTATTATATAATCTACTAATTTAAAAATCCCCAACAACTCATGAACTTTAAAATAGTTTCAATTGGGGATGTTAAATCACATACCTGAGGCTGGGATGAACATGCTCGTGTACAATTAGGCTTGTTCTAAATACTGGAATAATTTACTGTTTTCAATTGTAACACTTTTTTGCAGATATTTCCATTAATCCTTCAATGGCAAAGTGCATCCTCAAGTATGGAAATAGAGATTCGGAAGTGGCATTTTGCAGGCACTCTAAATTATCGCCTAGCTTTAAGGCAAAGAAGGACCACATATTAGCAAGTGTAAGAAGCAGGTCAGTATGTGCAGAGGGAAAATCGTCAACTTGCAAGGTGTCAGCATATATGGGCAATTGCAATGCAAAGAAGGAAAGCAGAAGGATTGAGCTTGGCTGGATGCATTTCTGTGAGACAGAGCAGCGATACAAGCAAGTCAGATCCGTTAAAGGTGGAGGAACTAAACATCTTGATGTAGACAAGCGGAACACAGTTGAGGAAATCCAAGCAATGGGAGAAAATCTCTTTTTTCCAAATGGAGTTTCCGAAAAGATAAAACTGTCAAACTGTTTCACTGGAATGCAGTGCACTAAAATCCAATTGAACAGTTCAAATACTGTGGAGGAACTCTATGAGAAAAGTGGCATTAAAATGTTGAGACTCTATCTTTGCACAAAAGCGCACAAAGATAAAGACCTCAATAACCAATCAGAAAGTGAGATTCCACCAAGCAGCCCTGAGAAAACGATCATAAATAAGATGACAGAGGGGGCAATAAGTCATTTTGAAAGGTGTAATGATTGGAAAGGAAAGGCAAGAAATGACGCATTGACATTGGCGGAAAGCAGTTTGGCTTCAGAAGAGGCCAAATTACTTATTTATAAGACTTCAGCGTATGTGGGAAACTACAATGCTAAGAAGAAAAGCAGAAGGATTGAGCTTGGCTGGATACACTTTTGTGAGAGAGAGCAGCGGTACAAGCAAGTCAGATCAGCTAAAGGAGGAGGAACTCAACATATTGATGTAGACAAGCAGAAAACAGTTGAGGAAATCAGAGTAATGGCAGAGAATATATTTTTTCCAAATGGAGTTTCCGGACAGATAAAATTGTCAAATTGTTCCGCTGAAATGCAATGCACTCAAATCAATGTGAACAATTCAAATACTGTGGAGGAATGCTATGAGCAAAGTGGCGCTAAAATGGTGAGACTCTATCTTTGTACAAAAGCACACTCAGAAGAAGACATCAATTACCAAACAGAAAATGACATATCCACCAGGTCTTCTGAAAGAGGGATAACAAATGAGGTGACAGGTAGGCCTACCGGTCATTTGGACTGGCTAAATTCCAAAGAAGAGGCAAGGAATTTGACCATATTTGCAAGATTTCAAAGCAGGTTGACCTCTGAAGAGGGCAAATTGGCAAATCTGAAGACTTCAGGAAATGTGGGCAATTGCAATGCACAGAAGAAAAGCAGAAGGATTGAGTTGGGCTGGATGCATTTTTGTGACAGAGAGCAGCGTTACAAGAACATCAGAACAATTAAAGGTGGAGGAACTAGACATCTCAACGTAGGCAAGCAGAAAACAGTTGAGGAAATTAGAGTGCTTGCTGAGAATGTCTTCTTTCCCAGTTGTATTACAGGGAAGATAAAACTGTCAAATTGTTCAACTGAAATTCGATGCCCTCGGATGAATGTGAACAATTCAGACACTGTGCAGGAACTTTATGAAAAAAGTGGGGTTAAAATTGTGAGACTCTATCTTTGTACGAAAGCACACAAAGGTGAATACCTCAACGAACCGGCAGTAAGCAATATCCTACCAAGCTTCCCTGAGGGAGAGACAATGCAAGACATGACAAATATGTCTACCAATCATTTGGCAAGGCTATCTATAATGAACAGCTCACTTTGCTCTTCCACTCTCACTGCTAGCAACTGCTCAAAAATGATGTCGGCACAGTCACCACTCAGCCCAGTAACAGTGGAATTGACCGTGTCTGAGATTTCTGGTGGATATAATCTGGATGAAGTGCACTACATTGAGTATGATGAAGTCATAGTTTGAGCTTCAGAAAATGAGAGCATGCAAATGGATCAGTGTATCTGGTAGAATCATTCTGCCAGGCCTGGTGCTAATGTGGGCTCAACCCTAACACGTACTTACACTCACTTACCCAGGAAGTAAACTTGATGAGGGAACAAGTGGAATGGCTTTTGCAGTTGTGATAAAATACAAGGTTTTGGTTGTATGGTAAAAATATATTTTGTTAGTCTAAAGCCTCTTACTGTATATGGACATCATACAGTATGAGTTCTGTAAATTATGACCTCCTTTGGAGGTACACTTTAACCTCTTCACCAGAAGCATGTAATCTCACATAGAGTAGGCAAACCAACTGTCTCACTGCACACTAACACATAGGCAGGCACACTAGGAAAACAAGTAACTCATATCCCTACTACAGTCACTACCTCCCCCACAACTACTGTTGCTAACCTGCTTAATGTTTAAACCATAAAACAACAGTAATGGACAAACTGTATGTAATTTTGGACTGTAAATGTATTTTTAAAAGCCACCCTGACGTGACCCTGGGCCAAGCACAGACCAAGTCATCCAACGCTGAGAGAAAGTAGGACAAATACCTCATTGTGGTGGTGGGCCAAAATCAGAGTGTGGCTTTATGGTTAATAGTGATTTTATATTGACTATATAACGTAGTTTAGCATCACTTTGTAGATATACAAATACTAAGCACTTATCTGACAGCATTAGATAAGGGGTGATGACGGTAGCCCCTGACTAGGACTATGGGCTATCCTAAGCCACCATCACCTTGACTATTACCAACCATGTACATGTTAGCATGCCTTGTAGAGCGTCTGCTCTCTGCATGGGAGCTCGAGGTTTGTGACGCGTCCCAGGTGGGATGGACTTGATTACAAATATACACGTAAAGAAAATCAATGTCAGCAGATGGGATTATGTAATATCTTTAAATACAAAAAACTTTTAACACATCAACAAGCAGCTCCTGGCTTTATAGTAGGTTGAGTACTATGACTGAACTAGGTAATTTAAATGTGCTCTAGCTGACTAACTATCATTTAATCTCAGGGCAGCAGAGAGAAATGTTACTAAAAAAACTAAACAAATAATGCACCAGCCTATATTTTAGGTTATACTGTTATGTTTACAGTATATTAGTTTTATCACCTAAAGACCTGAACACCCAACATGTTCCCTGAAATTTTAGTATGGAATGGCTGTACTCTGCAAATGTGTGAAATGTGATAAAGAAGAATGTGTTTTGCGTGTGAGAAATACAAGAAAAAGTATGTCATTGGTGTCATGTAATTCTTTTTGAATAAATGCTTAATTCCATCTGGTGTGAGATGGTAAAGGATATTGAAACCTAATATTTGGCTGTCCACCATAACCTGTTCAGTATGCCTGGCTGGTTGTGGGAGTATCATGTCAGTATTAGATCTTAGATTATCCACAGGCCAAATGAAGCCGGGATCTGCTATATTTATGAAAATACAATTGTTAAATGATAATGCTAACACATTATGAGCATTTACTAGTGTACATTTCAGAAGTATAGTACACATTAGTATGATGTAGTATAATTATTATACAATAGGCTACCTCTGAACAAAACACACATGTTACAGTACGTTTTTTTTGGTGGTGTTTTATTTGTATTGCTAATATAGCATTCATTCAAAAACGAAGATTGTTCTCGGTAGGCCCCACGAGGTATAATGCTGATGCTGGTGCATATTGTGACATCTAGTGGCATACAAGATAAGTATAACACTAAACGTAAATATTTACTCTACAATTATTTTAAACCAGGTTTCAACAATCCTGGTCCTAGATGGATGCTGTTTTGCATCAGATGTGTCCCTGCTCCAACATACCTGATTCAATAGGTCTGATAACTTCATTAGAATCAGCTGTTGGAGCAGGGAAATATCTAAAACATGCATGGCAGCAGCCCTATAGCACCAGGATTGGGGAACACTGTTTGAAACACTATAATAGCAGCAACATCTATTTCTATATGGAGTAATCTTTCAAAGCCATGCTTTCACACTGTCCAGCTTTATAAATATAAAATTCAGCCAATACAAATTTGCATGTGGGTTAGCAGTCCCTGGTCCAATTTCTCATGTGAACAATCCAGTAGGTTATAATGTAGAGCATAACAAATAACTTGCATTGAATACAGGCATATAGCCTATAAAACAGTAGGCTATGTGTCATTCAACTTTGTAACAGTATATACTGTTACAAGTATACTTTGGAAATGCAATGCACTAGTGAGTGCTTATATGTCACCTTTATAATATCTTTCCATCTTAAATGTATGTCTAATTCTGATGAGACTGATGACAGCCATCCATTAAGGACATATCATTATATCGGAACAGCTGCGCTATCCACTGACAGAAGTGGTTCTATGGCCACGCTGGTTTTACCATCATCTTGTGCATCTGTACTGAAACGCAATTATCTAAAGCAGTAAACCACAAACGATCGCTTTGTTGTTGTTAGCCATGTGACCGAGGTATAGTGTGCGTTGCTCAACCAACATCCTATATATAATATGGACAGCCCAACTCCCCCCGGTTTTGTAACCTGCTGTTCAGTCTACTGCCGTTGTCGTTCATATAACTTGTGGCAAACGTTCCACCGTCCAGAACTCAGGGTCTCCGCTCCAGTGCTGTCGCTTGACGAGCCTCCAAACCTGATTGGTTGGCTGGAAGATAACGCCTCCTCATCAGCTTTCTGACACCGGCTGCCAACTTGTCTACTGCAATCACTACGAGTTTTGAGTGGCTTCTTTCCAGACAGGAGAAGTAAGGCTGTTAACCCGCCACTTGGGCTTCTACATTATATTCCGTGAGAAGGAGGACGATGGATCCTCTAGTTGCTGCTGTGGACCAGGGTACGAGTTCCACCAGGTTTCTTGTGAGTAGCCTATACTCTACTTTTACCAGCCCATTCATTTGTAGGTTACGGTTCCCTGTAGCTGTCTTGCTATGCACATTTTTAAATGGGATTACATCTGATAAAACTTGAATTACACGTGTTTTTATTATGGAAATCATTAGTATATCTTGAACAGTATTGTAGCCTTTAAAATGTAGACTAATAATAATTAACTAGGTTAAGTTGTAGTCTCCAAAGTAACACATTTGTGGCCAAATTATATCATAATTCAAGTGACCGAGACCGAACTACAAAGTGATTTCAGATTTGTTTTGAGTCCGGGCTACTGTGTAAAGAATGCCAGTCTGTAGCGTTATGTATGTGAGCAACTCACAATATCACTATATATAGCTCTTAAGAGCTTGTAAAATAAGGTTTTAAGATTCACATTGACTTCTGATATTGTGAGTTGCACACAACCAAAATCAATACACATATCAATTTGATTGCTAAATTGTGTTTCATGCACGTAAAACGTCAGAATAATTTGTCATAGACCAAGTAAATGTTTCTAGCATGCCTTCAAGTTCGAGCACTATTTGCAGTAATTGACACATTTGTAATTGCCATGTTGCAGTGGCGAAAATCGAACTTAAAAAAATAAAATACAATGAATGCCTGCTCACTGTCTGCTTGTTGCTCATCCTGTGTGCGTGCTGAAGAAATAATCTGGTGTTTCTACACAGCCCTGATTCTATAAAACACGAAGTGGTGCGACCACATCCCACAATATCTCACGATCCTTTGCAATGCGTTTCCAATGTGTGGTGCGAAGCTCCTGGGGTGCATTGAAGGGAGATGTGCTTTTGCTTTGATAGTTCAGATATCAACAAGCTTTCTCCAGAATAACTGACTATACATCTTTAAAAATATTTAATTTATTTGTGTGTGTGGCTGCAGCCCTATACAGTACATTTTGAGGATTCCCTCAAGACACTCAATCACATCTTAACATTGTAAATAATAGGCAAATATAAATACATATAGTATAAAACATTTGACTAATACTGTATAGAAATATGGTTGCTTATAATAATGATTCACTATTGCAGATTACGGTCACTGCAGATGTGACATGTTGTATACTGTATCTTAGTAAATTGTTATATTAATGTTTAAAATGTCATGTAGAGCGTTGTTTAATGTGTGTGATGAAGTTGATAAACGGTACATTCTTGTTGTTCCATGCGAGATGTGTCATTTACTCCTGTTATGGCCCCCCACCCCTTCTGTCTGCTGTCATCATGATGCAAGACTTGACCATGATCTTCTCCACAGGTGTTCAATGCCAGAACAGCGGAGCTGGTCAGCCACCATCAAGTGGAGATCAGCCAGAGCTTTCCTAAAGAGGGGTGAGTTATCCTCATGCTCATGGATGGAGAGCTGGCTGGACAAATGGACTGGTAGTTAGACGTACAGTAGATAATGCTGTCCTTTGGGGGATGATTGAGTATATTGACTGTTTTGTAAAATGACCTAATCCATTGCATTCAGATATTGTGTAACACCAAAGAACTTTCCATAACGCAACCCTGTCATAATCTTGTGTCTGCATTTGTCATTTCTGTACAAGTATGACTTAAATGGGAGCTCCAAGTGTGTGCAATTGTTTCAATGTGTCTCCACCTACCATCCTGGTTTAGGTTTGACCCATGTGTCTTAGAAATAAGTCACAGCTATGAACCACCGCCACTGCTGTTGTTGTTGTTGTATTGTGAAATTACAATAATGCTAAATTAAAATATAGTTGCCCTGGCCCCATATTACATTTTAGGCCTTGTCCAAACTAGCACAACATTCTAAATTGTGTTTTGGACTTTTGTCTACACTAACCTAGTGCCTTTTGAGCACTGAAAGATTTATCTTTTCAAAAACACCTAGGTGGATACACTTCATAGTTTTGTGTGTGTTTCAGAACCGCTTACAATACTTAAATGGAACAAAAGAGCCAATGGCACGAAGGAACTTCTTTTTAATAGGCTTAGCAACATGGTTTTTTGTATCTTTTGCTAGTGTAGACATGGCCTTATATTTGTACTATGGAAATGTCTGTTTGCACATACCTGTACTGTTTTGACTTACTGAAAATATATTTCCTATACGTGGTAAGATGTGCCTTGTGACATTTAACCCAGTAACCTCTTGTACACTGGCAAATTAAAATAGTGGCCTTTTGAAAGTTCTCTGTAAAACTTTGCCCAACCTCTTTGGTCTTAAAAATCTTTTTATGTTTTTTTCTTCTGTCAGATGGGTGGAAGAGGACCCCAAAGAAATGATACAGTCTGTCATTGAATGTATCGAAAGAACCTGTGAAAAACTTAACCAGCTACAAATTGACATTTCCAACATTAAAGGTGTGTGGTTCTAGTCACATCTTAAGGTGGACTGAACCAGACTAGTTTTGTTGACGTTTCTGTTGTAATTGTCTCTCAGCGGTGGGCATTGCAAACCAGAGAGAAACCACTCTGGTTTGGGACAAAGAAACGGGTGAGCCCCTCTACAATGCTATAGGTGAGTTCTTAGCTCTTATATGGAGGACACTGTAGCTTAGAGTTTCCTCTCTATGTTGACCACCTGACCCTGCAGACCATGACTATTTAAGAATTAGTAATGTTACTGTATTGTTATGGTTGGAAACCTAAACAATCATTTTAATAAACTTGTGATTTCACAAGGAGTTTTATCAAAGAATAAAATGATCTAAAGCTATATGATGATGATGGATGCCTTTCAAGACACTCAAGAACATCTTGCAATGAATATAGGCAAATATAAAATGGATCTTAAATATGTTTTTATACATATATTTAAGATGCAGTGTATATACTATATACATACTGTATGTACCGTATTTCCTCAAATAGTGGCCGAGGCCTATATTTACCTCAACTGCAGAAGCTAACAGGCCTTTATTTGAGGCAGGCTTGTATAAGAGGCAGGCCTTTATTT
>JAODUK010013315.1:0-28315 GCA_027564635.1 Typhlichthys eigenmanni | reverse complement strand
CTGGTACTTCTCCCATAGAGTTCTATTGAGGACTCTCTAAGTGGTCTGTCTCCTCTATATAATGTCTCTGGTACTTCCATTGAGGATTTTGTGATCCGTCTCTTTTAAGATCTCTGGCAAAGAGTTAGCCACCACTGCTTGGGTACTAGCCAAGAGCTTCTCAAAGCACCATGTGGGCAGTGAATTGGACAGAAGTTAACCCCGCACTTAGTTGCCCTCGTGGGTTCAAAGGTGGGCTCGATTGAGGTGAAAACTCTAGTAGCTATAATATATAATTCCATACAAGTCAGCTGTACGTAGCAGTGTTTTTCTGTTATATCTGCAGATACCTGCACTCTGCTGACTAAATCAATAATGAATGAAAGTCATTCAGGATTTAAGGAACTGTATTATTTACTGTGGTGAAACAATAAATAATGCAGTTAATGTATGGTAATGAAAACATACTTGTTTAGCATTGAATCAAATAAGCCATAATAAATGCAGTTTTAGTCTCCGTTTGTCTGGTCGGACACACACACACCAGTGAGGAAATCCAAGTAGGGGGGTTGTGCCCAAGGGCGTGATAGTACACCCCCCCCCTCCCCGAGCCATCGGTATAAACGGGTATATTCTGGGCTCATGGCAATGGACGGCGACCCTCTGCTGGTGGACGGCATCCCTGTTTTTGTGGATCCTCTGGGCGACGGTCCACAGAAACAGAGTGGATCCGACGACGACCCGACGGGCGGCGGCGGCGGACGGGGCGGTGCATCTGCTGCACTCATTGAAGCGGTGAGTTATTCTGTCACGCCGCTGGGTGAGGCCAGTGCAGGTCAGACTGACCACACACACTGGTGCTTGTGAACGGATGCACCAATGCTCGGCGTTCAATATAGACTACAATGCAAAAAAAGAAATGTGCGTAACGTGTACAACACATAAGGCAAAACCAAAAGGAACCCTACCAGCCCCTACACGGCTGGATACGATCAGACGATGTGGGTGTGGGGCGCTGGGAACTTTGGAAAAGCACAGCCGGTCGGACACACAACGGCAAGGAAAACCAGGTAAGGAGTTGCGCCGCCCTTCAGCGCAACAGCGTGACACTGTTTGTTAAATATGCGCTATAGCAGCACATTCAACTTGATTGTGACATCACTCAGGACATCTGCTTCCTCAGATGCTGTAGTGGGCAGATAAGGAATGATACACACATCCGCCGCTGGCCAAATGATTACATCCACTAAGGAATGCTTGGTATGAACAAAGCTAGCACCGGTAGGGAACAACAACAAGGAACACACCATTAAAAAAGGCATATCTCTGGGTAATACTTTGTGGTCTCTACAAAGGCCTAAATTTATCGAATCATTGGGTTCTATCAATTCCTAATGATGTATAATGTGCAGTATGCAGGGTTATATTACCAACATGAAAGTATCAACTACGCCCCACACCGAAGCCAAAATCACTGATGTGTCTGTCCTTCGCAGCAGTGCCTTTGAATGGCTGGAGTCATCCCTCACACACTGCATTGCCTTGTGGGTAGCATATACACAAATACAATAATAGAGAAACTCATTTGAAATTAAAAGCAGCATTTTTCTGGCCAGCTTTCTGCAAAATTGTGTAAATAAATCTGCCTCTTTTTCTTGCACACTAGCAAAACAACTCCTGCGGTGCCATTTACATTTCTATAAATATAAAAATAAAACGTATTGCTTCCAGTTACATCACACTCATTTGCCACCGACGCTATGGGTGAGCCCGGTGTAAGGCGCTGTCAGATGTATCCACGACGACGACCTCTGACCGAAATCACAGCCTGGGTCGTAGTATAAAGGGATTACTATCTGTAAATTACTGTAAAATGGGGGTATCGGTTTGCACACCCCCTCCCACCCCGCCGACTTCACCGGAGAAAGCAATCTCGCTAGTGGTCCCCGCAGTACAGGGCAGTCATGGAGCGGGCATTTCACAGATCTTTGATTACCCTGAAATATATCTCTGCAGGATCGATAGTCTGTACTACTGGCCAGCAAGCTCTGTGTGCCTCTTCATATCTGTTACCATAACATCAGTCTCCTGGCAAAAACCGATGCCCGCATGGGGGAGGGCACAGATTGCGTCATACACTACTAGCAGGGTTTTAGGTTTCTCGTCGTTTCATCAAAGTGCGCCGGGTCAGATTTTCTGCACTAACTCTCGGAGGCTGTTCAGCACAAGGGCTCAAGCGGGCCTGAGCGCTTGCTTACAGTACAGGTTCACAAGGCACATGTAACAAGCTGCCCCCGCCGCGCTGTAATTTACAGACATTACAGCCTCCGACACGTCCACTTTGGGAGAACATTTTTCAGAGGGGAAGACATCAAGCTTCTTAGATTTGGATCGGTGCCTTGGCCGGCACACTGGAGACATAAAACACGGCGGTGAAGCCTCTCTGCTTGGCACTCTGTGTTAAGGAGATGGATGGAGGAGGCTGCAAGGACCAGCACTGCAGTCCAGTGCCGGTGGGGTGAGTAGAGCTTAGCTTGGTCACAGACAGAGAGTCCTGCTTGGGAGCCAATGAATTGGCTACGCCTCACTTAAAGCGGTTCTAATATGACTTTCTGCCACCAAAGCACCAGAATCTCAGCAAATGTTCTGTGGGCTGCACATACATGCGCGCACGCACACACACACACACACATACAGGTCCGGCTATGTAAACAAAGAACAGAGGCTCTCAGATGACAACACACGCAGAGGAAGGGTGGTGGCCTTCTCTGCTCAGGACGCCATTTCCTGCATTGAGGAATTTTTCAGCTGGGAACGGTGATTTGAAGTCACTTGCACAAGTACCCCTAAATCCTTTTTCACCTTCGTACACCAACATTTCTATTCATGCGCATATTCATTATTTTCTACTTCTCTTGAAGCTGAGTTGCGAATTGGTTGGAACTCTGTCCGAACACACTTTCCCATGTTAGCTACCTTATCACTGCTAGCTAAAGCTAACATGCTAACTTCCAACACCATGTTTTTCCATTTGGCTATACTTATACATTTTCAAACTCACGTGCTCCTTGGAAGAAACTATAAGCATAGAGCCATGCTTTGCCACAGTTCTTCAGAGATCTAGCCTCTCAAAGTGCACAACATGTCTGCATTTTACTTTTAAATCTTAAAAATGTTCTTCCAGGGGAGCATGCACCTGGGCCCCTCTAGAAAGGCCCATTTTCAGCCAGGAAAACCCCTGTACACTACTGTACATTATTATATGTAAACAATAATCAAATATGTTCTGGGGAAAGACATATATTTGATCTCAAATCAAAAACACCTCTCCCTTCAATGCCATTGGGTGCTCTCTCAGAAGCTCCGCCCCACACATTGGACACACATTGCAGAGGATATTGTTGACGTGTGCGGTCTGCACCACTTTGCATGTGTTCCTATTTACAGGCTGTGTAGAAACACCAGGTTGTTTCAGTGCGCACACAGAACGTGCAGCTTACCGCACCTTTAAGAGCAGCAAATAATACCGTTACTTCTTGAGTTTCAGGAATGTAATGGGGACATATGGCAAAGTATATATAATCAGATGTCAAGGCATGTGCAGTATCAGTCAGCCTCAACTACTGCTTGCTCCCCGAAACTGCTAAAATGGGCAACAAGAGAGATCGTAATCTTGTGTGTGTGCGTGTGTGTGTGTGTGTGTGTGTGCGTGTGTGCGTGTGTGTGTGTGTGTGTGTGTGTGTGTGTGCAGCCATTTGTTTATGGCCAAGTGTTGTTCCCATTTGCATGCATAGGCTGACTGATACAGTAGTTTGCTTCATTCATTCATATGCTTTATTGATATGCAAAGGAAACCTTTTATCTTCCCAACTTTCTACTCCTGACAGGGAGATAATTCACTGCATCGAGGATACATTTGGTTGCTTAGCAACCGCCAATTATGCATGCTCACTGGAGTGAAAACGCTCATTCGCTCTCTCTCTCTCTCTCTCCCCCCCACCTCCCTCTCTCTCCCATTTCTTCTCTCTCTCTCTCTCTCTCTGTATCTCTCTCTCGGCTTTCTCCGTCACTGGGCTCATCTAACCCACGGTGACTTTGTGAGGAACGGACATGATGAACACATCTATTAACCACGTCAACGCTAGATTTACGACGCTCCGTCACAGCAGCAAAAACAAACTTGCCGGTTAAATAGATCAAAATCAATGCCTTATTAAGTGAGACAAAATGTTGACAGCTCTCAGAAGCCGGCAGTGGGCTTCATCACACTCACCGGTGGGGTGAAATACTGTAGGCAGCACTCACAACGGGGTAAATAGCAAATGATTATATACTTAACTGTGTGGTGCCATTTGTACTGTAGTGTTCAAAGGCAAAGCCTGTCTTTCTCTCGGTTTAGAAGTGTCTATTACACCTGCTGTTACAAATGTTTCATGAAACTGGGATTCCATGGATGGACCGGGTGCTAAAGCCAAACTGTTGGCTTTTGACTTTCATGGGTGGTATTCTGTATTATTAGATTTTGAGTTGATATTATTAAATGCAGGGTCATCATTCTTGAGAACGCTTGCTAAATTGGAGCTCAAATCAAAACAATATTCCTCAGCGGCACCGCCCCACACATCGAAACGCATCATGAAGCAAAGCGTAGTACTGTGGTTTTGTTTGTTGTTGAGGTGAGCGGTGTTTGCCACTTAGTTTATGTTACAGAGACAGGGCTGTGTAGAAGGATCATAATATTTTTTCAACAAGCAAGGAGATATTTGGTGTATTTGACTAAAAGTGTATTAGCTTACAATTAGCTTACAATAGCTGACTACACCTTTAACATCAAGACAAATACATCTAAGCTCCCCCCCCCCCGCACTCACACCACCTGCTACAGTCAGCTACAAAGGGACAGACCTTCATTAATTTCAATGAACGCCGGGCGACTATGTGCGACTGAACGATAAATCGGCCCTGGTTACAATTAGCCGGCGGCTTGGCGACTGGGAAAGTTGACCAACATCGAACTTTATTGACATTTTCAGTGACGCGGTGCAGCGACTAAACAATCAGAGAGTAGACTGTCTCGGAGATGCCCCTCCCTCTTCTTGGCGATCGAAAATGGAGGAGAAACTGCGTGCTTGTTCATTTAACTGGGACATACATTTATGCGTTTCTCTACAATTTACCTAGTTTGTTCATGAGTTTGTTTAGCTCACGCATGTAGCAAGGCAGACACATTAGCGTACCTCTTTGAGTGACAGGCCAGACACACCCACCGGCTACAGGGCAAACACTGCGACGGCTACAAAGCGACCTGGCTACAACCAGCCACAACATCGCTGGAGGTGTGAGTGCAGGGTAACACTCCACACATACAGCATCTACCAGAGTAAAGACACTGCTATTACTGACTAATAACGACTAATTAATGGTTGACTAATAATAGACCTCAATTAGAGAGCTCAAAATATTTTTAGGCGTACTTAGAAGCTAAGGCTAGTTTACTCATCCATTTCTTTTGCCAAGTAATGCAGTTTTTATCATTGGCAATTTCATGCCAATAAATCTCTTTAACATAAATGGTATGTTATGGTATGCTGGATATGCTAAGCGCTGCCCTGCCTGAACAAAAATGTTAAATCTAATGTATCTGTACTTATTAGTATTTTCAGTGGTAAGCAGTTGCTGTCAATTAACCGCATTTAGCAATGTATGCTGCTAATATGTGTGCCGTTATAACACCAAAGCAAAGGCAGATAAGACTAACTAAATAATATGCTGTTCAATTATTTATGTCAGACATATTATTACCATGGCACATTAGAAAATAAAATAACAAAATTAAACTCATCTGGGTTTGTTGAAACTCAAAATCCTTGCCAACCATCCCACTCCCTGAATTACATTATTTTTTTAAATGTCCGATTTGCTTCCTAATCATGCCTGTCACTCTGCATTTTGTGATTCATAACTCTGGCCATGCTTGTGAGCTCATAAAAATAAAAACCCAACCAGCAGATTACCACTGGCCGGCAGCTCTTGGCTTATCACTGTGTTACTGTCAGAGGCACGGAGCTATTGCTGACACGTTGCCTTGTCAGCATCAACAAAGATGGGGCGCCAAGAAGACCCCTGACTGGGCAATACCAGGCCTGTAATGAGAGACCTGGTATTGAGGCTAACAAGTGATTTGGGCTAATTTGCATAGGCAAATAGTTGCTGTTTAATTAACAAAGCCCTGTGGTGTCAAATCAACAAAACAGATCCAGAAAATTAGAGGAGTCTCAAAACAAGACGAGAAACCCAATGGGTGAACCGTCAGTGTGACATATTAAAAAGGTGATATATTTATAGGATAATTAAAACATTAATATAATATTAAAAAGGTGATATGTTTATAGGATAATTAAAGGACCCATTCTATGAAAAACAAGTATTTCTAGTTGTTTTGGCATTAGCAATGTTGATGTGACACGGACAAGTGCTTGGTCTTTCAACGTGGGCTGTTAGCTCCCTGGTCAGTATTTGCCATGAAAGTAACGGAGGCATAGGTGTATCATAAAATAGTGCACACATTACGTAGGTTAATACAGACAGTTTGTTTGGTAACACCCCTATGAGGATGGCCACCTACATAGTATTCAGCAGAATTTACAAGCTATAAGTAACTGATGTTGATTGCCAGTACACAAACCGTAAGTACAAGTTTAATGTTTAACATTTGCAGGTGAGGTGACCAAATCTGTAAATCTAGTTTTTGATACAGTAACTGGTAGGCTATCGTAGCATAAACACAACTCGAGTCTGCAGGGCAGGCATATTATCAAAAGTGATGCACTGTGCACATCAACAACTACATTTGATTAATATAGGCTATTGTTCAGTAACAGTAAACGGATTAGAAATAGGCTGCTTAAATAATGTTGTGTTGATTTACTTAGCCTAAACATTGCTCGTTTTGATAAAGATGCACTTGTCGGTGTCATACCGAAATTGTATCCCTTGCTGGAAACGGATTGCCGTTTTAGGTAGCGAGAGTAATAAAGCTTTTATCTGGATCAGTGATCAGTCATATCATGCAAAACAATGAACCGTATGTCCATGGTAATAACAAAGATAATAACAACGATAGATGTTAGATGGATCTTTGTTTAACTTTAACGTTTCTTGTTTAACCGAATATCACTTTGTGTTGTTGCTAGCAGCTAGCCAGCTATCTATAATAACCCTCTACCGTTGTGGCTGCGGTTTCGTGCTATGTAACCCTTCATTCATTAGTTTCATTCACGTTTTGTTTTGAGTGTGTGCTCAGTGTGACATCTAGTGGCAGAAAGAAACATAGATCCACTTTAATACAGCCATTAACAGCCCAGTAAAAGCCCCAAATCAAATGAGGATGTTGCCAGGTCAACACGTCCATTTATATGATGTATTCCCTGTCTCACCACCCCACCATCTGCATGCCTGAGCACCAAGAGGGAACCTCCGGTGCTGAGAAATTAAACCAAAATGTCAGACTTTACAGCAGAAATAACTTTATACAGCCTGGTTCAAAGAAACGCTTTTTTTGTCTCTATAGCTAGTCTCCCCGTTCAGGACAACTGTACGTGGGGTGAATGTTTATATCGGTTGAAAATATATTAGGCCATACATGTATCCCTTTATTATAATGTATTGCATGGAGTACAGGTGGAGTCAGGTGCTGCCAATATGGCAGAGCAACAGCCAGCACACGTCTACGCATCAAACCTGTTCTTCAGAAAACCGGTGGATGACATCTATCCATGTCTCTTCCATGACACAGTACTGTTATTGGTGACACCTTAGAGAGGACCCAGGTGAACACAGAACAACAGTCTCCTCTTCCTGGTGTTTTCCACCCCCCTCATGCCACCCCCTCATGCCATCCCCTCATGACTTTTTACCCATCATGCAGACCAAAACAACCCAGCGTTCCATACAAGTCAATGGGGCGGTCCACTGATTTCACCATAATATTGCCTGTTATTTATCTCTGGGGTCATTAATGGCTATTTTGAGTATATAACATTTATTCCCAAGTACCTATGGGATCAATCATACCAGGATTTCTGCAGCGATCTGTTTTGAGTTAAATTTACTTAGTTTGAAGCCATGTGTGGTAGATTATTGTACATCAGCCTCCACAGCAACATGCAGTTAGTGACACGCCCACTTAAGAGACCAAAAGCAGTCAATTGTTGCTCCATTGAAATGTATTGCAACGCTCCATCTTTGTATAATTATAAAATCCGTGCTTGAAGGTTGGCCAAATCTCTGGGGATTCAAACCTGTGACCTTCCGGGCAAAAGTAAAACTACGTACAAAAAGTAAGGATAATTGGGACCACTTGTGGGATCAGCTGTTCGTGCCCACATCAGTGCGTGACCAGGCTGGTGAGCAGCATTAGGAGGTGTTACCAGGGTGTTGTATGTTTTCCACACACTTCTGTTTGTTAAATTAATAGATAGTTAAATTGCCAATACGTCTTGTATTTTCAGACTTCAATCATCCAATCCACCAAACACCAAACAAGAGTCTACAGCAAAGAGAAGCTGTTTGGTATTATCAGAGATGATTTGGCAAATATTTCATGGTCTCCACCAACAAATGCATGTTCCTTACAAATGTGGCACCATTTAAAAAGGGAAATAATCAGGCTATTCAAAAAATATGTATTGCCAAGAAGCATTGTTACAACAAAGAAATAATCTACCAAACACTAATTTCCTGACTTTTTGTGTTAAGTTTATATCCTGCAAAGTAGTAGCATGCATACTGGTCATCACGTGTTTCATCAAAGTATTATGTGTGGCTCTTGAAGCTAGAACTAGCGACCGGGCGTCTTCTAGCGACAGCCTATTTACCATTTCTGTCGTTGCACTATGCAAGGATGCTCTTTCAGCTACCTTCTGAGTCTGTGCGGACAACCCAGAAAACAGCAACAAGGAAGTTGCGGGACTATCACTGACAGCTAGTATAGAGCGAACCACAACACCGACACCAAAATCTAGTAGCATAGTGCTTGTGTTATCAAATGTAGGCCTTTCTATGCCTTTTGTTAATTCAAAATGAAATTAAGAGAAGACAAAGGAGTCATAAACAGGCGAGTAACATGGCGCATATCCATCCATTTGCTGTGATTTGGAGGTACAGTAATGTGATTTTGTTGAAATGCAAATAGTAAACAGTTTACTTAATTCAAAATTTGAATCACTAGAAAAAGTTGATAGAGCATCGGGTTTCGGTTGATAGGAACGGTCGGTTCAGCGGCTACACAAAAGAAATCAGCGAAATGGCGATTTCTGTTGATAAGCATTCGCTCCGACGAAAATCGCTGTGGTGTAGTTCTATCTTAGTACGTCGTCGTTCCTCTACCATTGCCTACCTCACAGTTTTTGGAGTATCTACTCTGGGGGAGTTACAAGTGGTATACAGTAATAATATACCAGAAATAGAGAACTGCTGCCAACAAACCTACTTTATGTGTATAAGGCCCCTTATTGAGTGTCTGGAAGGTAAACACATTTATTACAGATAACAAAGTCTAATACACAATACCCATGGATATACACATAAATATCAGAGAAGCCAGCTCTCCTAAACATCTTTTTTTTTTAATCCATTCAAAGCAGCCTTTAACCACACACTCTTGCACTGCTTGACTGCTACTAAATCTGGTGAACATTTTTTTATGTTTACTAATCTCTTTATGTTATTTAAATAATTTTTTTAATTTGATGTATTTGATGCATTTTATTTAAATTAAATTAAATTAAATTATTTATGATTCTCCAGAAGGTTTGGAACCTTTGCCCACTGGCGCTGACCCTGTTCCCAAATGTGTTTAGGTGAGGAAGAAACGTATTGCCTGACATTTGTTTGGTCTTCGTGAGAATTAATCCTATTGTCTCACTTACGTTTGTAATTGTCCAATGAGAAGGGCAAATGCCAGTTAGAGGGATAAATTAAATCTGCTTCCAGCGAATTACATTATTATTTTTAGCTTACATTGTGGTATTTATCATAAACTCTTATTTGTAATGTCCTGTTTCTAATTCCTTTATTGTATCATGGTTTTATTGTTGATTTAAGTTCATTTTACCATTCCATCCTTTTTCATTTAATTTCTTGAATTGTAAAGCACTTTGAGGTGCAACCTGTGTGAAAAGTGCTATATAAAAAGTGCATTATTATTATTATTATATATAAATAATATTACTCCAGACAACACAGAAATCAACACAACAACACAATAAAAGCTTTACCTACTTGAGCATAACGGAGCTGAGGAGAGTGAATGTGAGGCAGCATACCGTAACGCTCAAAGGGAATATGAAGCACAAGGATGAATTCAAATGAGAAATGTGAATCTGACATGCTGATCCGTTACATGCTCAGCTAGGTACTGGATCAGCCATCAGAGCACCGAGAGATAAACAGTTAAGAGCTGATCCTCATACAGCACAGATTGATCCTTATGACAGATAGATTATATTCACTTAGACGTAGCGGAGAGCATCTGTCCACTTGATTAGCGTTGCTTCCAGTAAGCTTGCTAACACATTTTGGCACCATCATCCAAAGTGCTTGACGTGATGTTGGTGAAGGGAGGGGGAAGAGGGGGAAGGGGGGGGGGGCTTGAATGTATCTAATTAGGATAACAAGATATTAGAAGGATTATTAAAAATAATAATCGACCTGGGGTAGCGGTCTCCTGTCAAGATAATGTTAAGTGGCCCTCGTCTCTCACTCATGAACAGTTGTGTTGGCGGAGCCTATAATTATAGGGGCCACGGTGATAAGATGTGCTCTACAGAAGGCAAATGATTCATCACCTGTGTTGATGGTGCAGCACATTTGGAAGGACTAGATACATTCCACCACCCCCCACACCCCAGACTGACTGCAGTGCCAGCTGCCAGACATCGACATGATTGTTTGTTTTGGAAAAACAAAAGTGATTCTGTGATTACAACGCAATCACGTTCTGATTGGAATTTCTAGATTTGGGTGCAATGGAGGGGATTTCGCTTAGGGGTTGTCTTCCAAGGCCAATGAATGATGAAAAGACAAATATTCAAAAAGATTTACCACGTTAACACTCTTTTCATGACAATACTAGAGCCGTCCCAAATACGATTTTACAAACTTCGAATAATTGATGGTATTTTCAAACTAGTTTTCATTCTTAAAAACACCATAAAAAATGTAATGAATGTTTCATAACCTGTTAAAAATCAAAGGGGTCGGTAAACCCACAAAAACTGTTTGCAGGTTTTCAATAGCAAGTAATCAATGCTTTTAATTTACTTTGAGTCAACTACTCACTTATGAAGACTCATATTATCCTCCAGACCACCAACATCAAAAATGATCTTGTTACATTGGCAAGGGTCTAGACAATCCAGTAAAAATATTCAAGCCAACACACATTACATTAATTAATACTGAATGGCCGGCTGTGGCATTCATTTTATATAAGCTGGCAGAGGTACATTCTAGCTTCAGTGAGCACACATTTAAACATGACCATGCGCTCAAAATGGCAGCTTAGATTGACCCAGTCCAATAGCATATTTTAGCCAATAAGAGTGTGTGTTGAGCCACGTTCTCTTCTTTCAGACAGAGCCAATTGCAATCGATTGTGTTGATGACCCAGTGTACGGCAGGAAATGACATTTTAATCAAATACATACACAATGAACGAATACTCGAATAATCAAGTATTTGGGGCCAGCCCTAGACGACACAATTTTACAATTATACTATGGAAACTGTAAATGCCAAAAACATGAAAGACAAAGGGGGCGTTTCAGTGTTAATTATACTCTAATATAAATTAGGAGTGGTTCTTAGGTATGATCTTAAAAGGACTTTATTGAGGCTGTTAAGAAGTGCAGTCATCCGGTAATAATGATGCTCATTTGTATCTTTCAGAAACTAATCCCCTTTTAAATATCATCCGGTGCAAATTTTATAGTTGATCTGACTCAAATGCCTTTTAACCAAATCTCACATAGATGTTCCTTTAATTTCTTCTAAAAAAATATATTTTTTAAATATAATATTATTAGGCCTGCCTCAACCAGATTTCCACATTAATTCAGCCATTTAAAAAAGTTACCCTTCTTTTGAATACCACAGTACCAAAACCAACATCATAATAATGAAAATATGCAAAAATAAATAAGAAGTCATTCCGTTGGCGACCATATTTTCACTGGAGGCAGTTTTGCTAGTTATGCAGTAATGAGGCAGGTGGAAGATTGACCTTGCCTAAATGGCAGTGCTAAAAATGCTATTACAACCATACTCAAGGCCATTTAATCACTGTGGACTTATTGTGTCCTTTGCCAGTTTGGTTCTTGATAACAGTCACAGATTCCACCATTAGTATATTCTGTATTTGCCCTTCTGGGCCAGTGATAAACAAGCAAATAATTATCCAGGAATCAACCCAGCCACCATTGTGTTTAACGATGATAGTACCCTACCCTTTTAGAGATTTGCAAACATATATCACATGTAATGTACATACAGTAACTTAGTGAAATCCTTCCAAACAATGGGTACAGTGATTTATTTACAGTACTTGACCAACCAACGTTCTGCCTTGGGCTGCTCCACAGAGATATTATTTATGTTATTTACTTGGGGGCGATGTCTAATATCTAAGACAGGCTGTCGCTTGGGCTCACAAGAAGTCATTTTCTGTGAATAAATTTGGACTTGTGCGTCTCTATCCCTTACAGTCTGGCACATGGGGTCTCGGAAATTCCCCCAATTACCATACTTCTGTCAGCGCTGTTGCACTAGTGTACATTGCTGACTGCTGATGGCGGTGGGAGACATTTATCATAAGCACCGTTAGAATCCTGATTGGGCTAAGGATGTGGAAACGCAAGGCAAAAGCATTCCTTCTTCAAGACAATGTAATCTAGTTTGAGAGGTGGGGAGAGGGGGAAAGGTTGAGGCTGCTAAAGCCTAGTGGTACAGCTCACCAACCAATAGAGCAAAGGGACTACTGGTGACGGAGCGAGCAGATACAGCGATGGTATGATATGACGAAGGAGAGGGGTCTTTGAAGGGGAAGCAGAATGAAGATGTTGCCAACTGGGTCAGAACACCCAGGAAATCAAAGTTCTGTTCTGCCTTGAAGACCACTGTGGATGGCCACATTTTGGGTTGGTGATACCATAATTGTGTTGTCCATTCACTGCTATGTTAATCTAAAACCATTAAGCTTTGCTAATAATATATACAGTACTATTGCTGTACTATATATATATATATATATATATATATATATATATATCTATAGCTTGACATGACAGGCTGTCCATGTCTAGCTAGCCTTCTATCAGGAATACCATTTAATACAGCGTTGGGCAGATACCTTGCTAAGCCATGCATGTCGCTGTTGGGGTACGCTAGTGCTGTGAGTGGGTCTGGTTTGTACAAGATAAATCCTCTCACTCTCAGCGCCAAGACACCTGGGCTGCATCTGGTCGAAGGAATCAGTGTTTGGGGATGATTTGAAGGTAAGCTTCTTCTTATCCTTGTCGCTCCCTTTTGGCAAAACACCTTATACGTCTGATCTTAGGGGATATGGAAGGCTCAAGGCTAGCCTACACTTGGACTGATCGAACGGTATGTGTGCGCTGTGCTTATGTTGCAACTCATTGGTCGAAGCCTACCATAATGATGCCAGCTGGGCTGTTTCACATTCATTCATAAGATATACTGTAGCTGTTTTTATATTTATAGCTTGGCCCGAGTTTGATTCCCACACAATGAACCAAACCTTATACTCTTACCTAACACACATATTGTCATCAAGACTACATGCAGCCATTTGTTTTAACAGTTAGAAGTAGACATTTAGTAAATGTCATTTTTTAAATATTGCCTGGGAAAGGTTATCCAATCAGTGGAAGCCAGCACAGAGATCATCAATAGATCAAATACTGACATAAGGGCGGAATGTTTGTACAGGACTAGGGCGTCATGTGTGGTCATTTCCCTCTTGAAAGGGTGTGTTCCTTAACATATCTAGTCTACCTGTAAGTTACCTCGAGCATCTCATGAATCACTTTGGATAAAGCGTTTACAGAGGTTTTTAAAAAGAACAACAACAAAAAAAAGAAGAAAATAAATGGAAGATGACAAACACTAAGATGGCTGCAATAAATGGTTTGCTCTCGTCTGGTCAAACAGACGTTCTCCTTAACCTTGTTACTACTTTTAGATAGTTGAGTTCGAACGCCTTCTTGTGATCTTACTAAAGGCAGGGTTAGGCATTTTTGAGAACGTTTGCTAACAATATCCCTCCCGCGCCACCCCACACATTGAAACGCATTGTGAAGCAAAGCGCAGTACTACCACCTTGTTTATGTTCATATTTACGGAGCCAGGGCTGTGTAGAAGTATCGGATAATATTTTCAGCACACACAGAGAACGGTAAGATAGCGAAATGCGAGGAGATATTTGGTGTATTTGACAAAACGTGTATTACCTTACAATTATCTTGCAATAGCTGACTACACCTTTAAATGTAATATTATGAAACATAAGATAACATTATGAAATTGGATATTATTACACAGACTCTCTCTCTTGGCTTACTGTGGAAATATACCAATTTAGTCACTGGACTATATTAATGACTGGACTAGATACTATAGCTGTCATACAGCTACTGTCTCTATTACAAAATATTGCGTGTGCCAATTTGAAAAGTTTTAAAATCTCAGAATTTACTTTCCGTCTCCCAGCCAAAGCACTGTTTGCTAAATTGGATTTATTGGACTGGTGACGACTTTTTACTCTGAGTAAGGTGTTGCTGCTCAGAAGTGAAAGTGAAATATAGTCACAGATTCAACATACCTGTATAGGTCAATTAAAAACTGTAAAGATTTCTCAGAGACATGTGTTAGCAGACACTAAAACAGACCAGAACTCAGGGAACCAGGATCTAATTTGTCTCCAACAGACAAATCCTCACGCATACATGATCAATACTAAACTGAACACGGACTCTGTGGAGGCACTGAATGGTGGTTTTGTTTTTGAGACATCTCAGTGTTTTACTCTGTTGCTCGCCTACCCACCCACATACGGTACAGGAGAGCACCTGAGATGTTGCCAAATTAGAGATGCTACTGTATACTGGGTGTTTCCATCTCTTTGTGTACAAACACCTGCTCCGTCTTGTGCATGCGCACACTGCTGTGACGTCTGAACTCTTCCCTGCGATCGTGCTCTAAAAATGCCGTAGTAGGAATGTACCACATTTCAGGTGTTACAACACACACAGACTACCGACGGTAATTAAAAGCATAATGAGCTTAATTTCCATGGATACCGATGCAATTTTCACGGATTTATCTTGGCATTATTAAGGTATGCCAAGCACTATAGCTGCAGCTATATTATCTGCCAGGGGCCTTTGCTGTCTTGCAGTCACAAATCAGAAATGACATTTTCCGAGTTACAGTAACTGATATCAGGCACACCATAGGCGAGCATAAATGATTATAATGCAGAAACCCCTATCAGAAGATGTACAGTAGGCATATCCCAGTCCTTCTGCATGGGTCAATGTGATTTGTATCGCATGCCTCTGGTTTTTTGCTCATCGATCCATATTCTCACTTTGCAAAAAGCTTCTTGGTGATCTGTAATATTTTCAATAGAAAAATAAACCCATAAGCAGTGCCGGTCCTGACCTTCCTGGTGTTACAACGTACAGTTATAAACACGACGCTGATGCGAAAGCAGCGTCGTGAATAACATTCATTTCAATGTTATGTTTCAGAGTAGGCAGGAGTGCAAAAGCGTATTTTCGAAAGTACACTGAAATGGAAATGCTCCGGGCAACTCCTGATTGGTCAGATGCCCTGGGGTAACTATGACGTAGCCTGATTTTCTGTGAATGGCTGGGAGAAATCCATGTGTTTATACCACCTCACAGAGAAGCGTGGCAACGTCATTTTTAATGTGTTCCTTGCCCTATTTTAACTGAAGCTCACGAGATCAGGATGGTCTCGCAAGGCTACTTCTACCTGACCCGTGAGATGAAAACCATTTTTTCCATTTCCACGCAGTCTTGCCTGAAACCCCATATGTTCCACTACGACCCTACCTGTTTGATAACAGCCTGCTCCATCTGTTGGTCTAAGAATAAATAGACTTACAGAACAGAAACTGAATATAATATTTGTTTGTATATAATCTTAAAATAAGTTAATATTAACATAACATAAGCAAAGGTTGTAGCCAATTCAGTAGTCTGTCCACTAACCATGATCCCTAACATGGACCACTGATTACTAGCTGAAAAAGTTAGCGGGTGCCCTGTGAAGTGGTCTTTGTGGTTCTGATCAAACTTTTCCCTTCTGTTGGAGATGGTGTTGGCTGAATAAATGCCAGATCATATTCCCTCTTTTAAATATAAATTATAGGCTTATAGACAGAGAGATGTATTACTCTAACCACACATTCTGCAAGACATAAATACATATTGTTAGTATGCCCAGCTAATAAACATACAAAATTGAATATTTAACCCTCGCACTGTCCTATGGGTCAAAATGACCCGGTGCACTTGCCAGTAGCGGGCAGCAACAACAACACGGACATATGACATTCCGCAGTTTGCTCCCCCTGCTGCTAGTCAGCTGAAATGCCTTAGGACAGTGGGAGGGTTAATCAATAATCAACATCAATCAATTGCTTTCAACCAAAATTGGGCTTGTCACAATAAAAGTCCACTCTAAAATTTATAGTTTAGATTCTTTTACAACACAATGCTACAGAAAGACAATAATTGAAAGCAGGGGGGCCCTCCTAAAGACTTGTGTGCCCAGACCATAAGGCCCAGATGCCTCACGGGGAGTGAACCCCCCCCCCCCCCCTCCGCACAGCACAGGCCAATACTGACCTCACTGGCTGTAAACTGACGTTTAATGTCAGGATATAGTGAGATTTGCTGGCGCTCACAGGGCCGACATTTTTTTTTAGCACAGACTCTTTACTTGAGCTGGAGGTAATGTTATTTAAAAACTACGTATCTGAGTCTCTGTAAAAAGCAATGATGACGTTTAGTGACTGACTGAGAAGATATCCGTTGTCTCGTGTAACAAACTTGCGGTTTTATTATTATTCTCATGTCATTCCAAGCATCTGGAAACAAAGTGTATCCTACGCATTATAGTAGTAGGGTGTTTATGAAAATGACCCGTAGCCTACTGGTTCAGTATACTGTAGGTCTACTACGGGAAAGCGAATTGTAGGCTATTTCAGGTGCATTGTCCAGCAGTAGCCTACGGTATAAGACATCGTCTCAGCCTAGGCCACTAGGCTGCTTTCATCTGCTAACATTTATCTTGGAGAGGAGAGAACACAAGTTTACCCGATTGCTTTTCCCGCTATTCACTTCATCTTCTCATTGATCGATGGAAGCTATAAACTTGACTTGGGCAATGTCGTGAGGGAGAGGTGGGGCCCTAGCGTAATTTGTGGGGCCGTACGCAGCTCGCGTGGTGAGCGTATTGGTCCGCCTGGCACCGCCCATAAGGAAAGGGCAGCGAGTGAGAAAGAACTGGGAGCTGAGACACAAACGTGTCCAGTCAGACATGTTGGTGCATGTGAAACAATCAGCGGTGTGAACGCGCCGGTGAGGTTGTACAGGGATCTGACAGAGAACGCAAGTTATTCCAGGACCCTGGACAGCGCCCTCTGCAGGAATAACTTGTGTGAGACAGGGCTGATGACAGGGCCTGCAGTGACCTCCGGAAACACCCTTCGTCCAGGCCCAAGTGGGTGGGCTCATCTGGCTCATAGATTAGTATCTATGCCAGTATTCATATAGTCCAATAACTGATGTTTTTTGGAGAAAACTTATTAATCAGACTGCATATATAAATGGACAAACCCTGTGCTCTACCTGTAACGCCCCCTTATGTATGGCATGTATGGCTTATATATGTCACGTTTATTTTGAGAAGCTGTGTGTAAAATCACTTTCCTTATGTTTCCTGAAATAATTATTCTTTTTTTTTACCCCATTCTTTTCTTTGTATGTGTGTGTTACTATATGGATTCTCACAGGAGTCTCTCTCAAACCAATCACGCTGTCAACTCTCTGAGATCACTGAAAATAAGATGTATTCAAAATGGATTCCGTACAGTACCTTTCAACAGTGGTTCTGTTCAAGTGCACCATCTCATCATATCTACGATGTTCAAATCAAACAGCTCCGGAGTCCACAGGTCTGCAACAGGTCTCTGCCACCAAGGACAATCTGCTCTCACAGATGGGGTGCAAAGCTATCATGCAGGCACCAATATGTGAGATCAAGTGCTGGCTCTCCCTCCTACTGCACTTGGCAAGGACATTCCACCCCAGCTGCTCTGCATAGCGTCATAAAAGCAGAAACCGGCAGTGTGCAAGACCTTGAGCCTCACCCACACAGTAAGGGAGATCACTATCTGCAGAGTTCCATCTGAAGAGACGGGGTGAAGCGGTATATGCTTAATATCCACTCCTCCGTGTCTGAGTTTGTTTGAGTTTTAGGGGTTTCATTTTGCCATGTTGATCATTTTCTTGTAAGAGAGTTAACGGAGGGCAGCCAAGCTGTAAAAGCTCTGTACACCATCCAGCATACAGTATGTGGATCAGCTAGCAAGAGTATGATCTGGTTTTACGCCACGTATATATCATTGTGTTATATATGCATGTATTTTCTGTATTTCAAGGGTGTTCACACAAAAAAACATGCGTGGAAAAGGCAAGACTTCTATGAATCCAATCCATAACAATAGTATAATTTTTCATTATGTATCACATGCACTAATGTATTTTTAGCTCACATTGAGGATTATTGCAAAAATGGTAAATGGGCACATTTATGCACAAAAAGGCAGTCTTTAAATCAATTAGGCCTGTATTTATTCATACAGTAAATACATTAGCCACAATTAATGAATAAATAAATAAATAAATCCATCTAAATAAGTGTGTTCTCTAATCTATTATTAGTCATAAGCATACTGTAATCATGCTGGAAAATGTTTCATCACAGAAAACCTGAAGACACATCCATGTGACTCGGCACAAGCAGAGCACACATGTAACACGATGACACAAGTACCGTGGAACATTAGTATATATAAAAAGAATACGGAATTAAGCGCTGCAATTGTCAATACCTTAAGGTGTGAAAGGCCCTTTGTGTCGACCAGCGACAATGAACCCCCTGGCCTGATGTAAGTAAGTGGGACATGGATAAGATTCCCTGAGCAGATTCAAGTGCTTGTCACGTTCTAATTAGCACGACCCATGTCTGATACTAATTTGACACTTATAGCCCTTTTTGTTAAGTAGGCTATTCATCCTTGCTACCGATAAGGTCACCCGTACACGAGGTCGAGATACATGACATTCGCCGTTGTGGCGGGTGTTAGCGGCGTGTCTGATCTGAGGCGTGTACTAAAGATACCACCGCATAACGTTTTAAAACCATTCATGAGGGCTGGCAGGGGGTTTGACTCAATTACATCTCTTTTCAAGGTAAATTAAAGCTGAAAAAAGGAGAGAAAAAGATGGTATATTTGAACTTGTATTGCTAAAAGTATTTGAAGTGGTCTTTCTATGAGACATCATGATAATGTGGCCTTACTGTGCTGGATCTATCCAAGTAGGTGGCACCGGCGACGAGGGTCTGTGTGTGTCGGCATAATTCTGCTATTATAGAATGCATTTGTATGGCAACAAGGTTATAATGTTTCGTTGTGGCTTCACTTCAGTGATGTTGAGCTCTTTGCTGATGATTTTAGCTTAATATATGGCCCTTTTGTTCTGTGTCTGTGTGAATATTAAATATAATAAATATCATAATCTCCCTCTCTCTCTCTCAAAAACAAACTTTCAAGAGAGTATAGTAGTTCTCCTGGCATATACCCTCTACACAGCTTTTTTTATTTAGGTGGCTGATGCCCAACCAATTTCTCACATATAAACCTGTCACCGCCAGCCCCTCCTCCCGAAGAGCCAATCTTCTGCTTTTATTATTTTACTTTTATTTTGTTGCTGTCTAACGTGATTTAGACCTCACAACACATCACTGAGTATGTGGGTTTTTTTAATGTAAGAAAATATTGATATAAAAGGAAAGGCATAAGGATTGTATAGTACTTTAACGTTCAATATCAAAGTTGTGGTTCTTCCTAGTAGCCAGGACTTACATTATCTTTCCTGACCAGTGCTCATTACAGTATTTTGTCATGTTTAAATTGTATTCATGTAGTTATTTTTCACGTTATGACAACAAGCATCTGGCAGACTGACAGTAATAACATAACAGTTATTAGATCTGTGGAGGACACGTTTGAAGCTAAAGCATTATTGCAACCTGCACCTGTTAATGGAAACAGAGATACATGTTGGCACAAACAAAGGCTAGATAAAGAAGGCCTGCCCCTTATCTGATAAGAGACAATGTGGCAGGAGAACCAAAGCAGATCTTCACAACACTCCAGCAACTGATGGATACTGATGGAACATGACAAACAAGAACCCTCAACTGTCAGTTTATTGACCATAAAACCGTAAACTATATTTCTGCTGTGAAGAAACAGCTATATCTTTGCACTTAAAGCTGTGTTTTCTGTTTATGTGGCAGGACTCCTTGACCAGACACTGGAAACTACAGTCGAGCATGGTGGCGAGTATTTTCTCATAACAGAAAGCTTCACATATATTTACAGTTGTAATCCATCCTCTATGTTGTTGGTGTGTTGATCTGCGCTCTTCCTGTGTCACCACACAGATATGTAATCACAGCCAATGTGGGAACCGTCTAAATAGAATTCGTTGGAGAAATAAAAAATGGGGAGTGAAGCGCTTCTTTTAGCCTTTGGGGAAAGCATTGCACGGACATTCTCTCTTTTTACAGACGCATATGTGCTAACTTGTAAACCATGCATGTTTCATGGTGGTATTGGGGAGAAACATTTTATTTTATGTTCAGCGCACACAGAGCAGGCAGATAGACTAGATAGTAGATATAGATGAGACTAGATGAGTAGATATTTGGTGTATTCTTTTACTATTACTTACTACTTCGCTGACTAACCTTTAAAGGAATTTGCCACTTCCAGTCCAGTTCTTGTCCAATTTGGAATCTGGCCTTATTGGTACATGGGTGTGAAGTTGCTTTTCTAAATCTTTGATTGTATGAGGCAATCAAGTGATTATACACCTGGTGATGTATATTACCATAGACTACCACTGGGTGTGGTGAAAAGCTGAAGAAAATCAGTAAATGCTTTTACACGGTATAATATTTAATATTTATTGTGACAAATAAATATGGAAGTTATGGAGGAGTGGGGGACACAATGTTAACAGTACAAACTACAGAAATAAACAAACAAACATGACGGTTATTGTGGCCAACTTATAATGCAATTTTATAATGTTTTTATTAAATTGTCTTTCTTCTAATATGCATTGAAAATTATATTGTGTTTAGAGAAATAACAAAAAGTTAATTGAGTATTTGTTTTCATTGAATTAAAGTCAAATGGAATCCAACTAAACGTTAGCGAGCGCGTCGTAAAAGTGAGCACAGCAGACAGCACACGCTGTGCCATCGCATTTTACGATGGATGTACTAAATCTGCGCTTGGCACCGCCCCCTAAATTTGGCATTAACTTGGCACTCGGTATACTGTGTGCGTGCGTGTGTGTGTGCATGCGCACGCGTGTGTGTGTGTGTGTGTGCGTGCACGATCATCCATGGTAAGCTCAGCTTTCAGGCAGAAAAGAACACAGGCCAACGGGACACGGTAAACGCTAGACCCATTTACTAAATGTAATAGTGAAGGCTAAGCACAGGATGGTCGGATGCCTGTGTGGAGATTTGATCAAGATGAGTGACAGCATTTATAAAACTCAATTTGATGGGGAACGACAAAGGAGAAGGATCTCAGGTAAGTGTTTCTTAAATTAGATAGAGGAAGAAGATAAGAGCAGGCTGCTCAGGTGGACGTTTAATAAATCTGATAAGGGGAAGTGAGACTACAGAGAAATAGTAGAGATCCACAGATTAACTGGCAGATAAGCACCGGCTCAATTTCACATCATGAAACACGCTTCCACATTTCATTTTCAGTCAATACAGCAGTTCACGCCACCAGGAACCTCTTTTTCTCAGTCTCTCTTCTCATAATTTAATTGTTAAGCAGGTTATATCACAACCTAACAAAAATGATAAATTGATGTTGCACAGCAGTACCAAATAAATAATATATTCCCGATGTTATCTAGTATGCTTTCATTTAACGCTAATGTGGTTTGATGAACTACTATAATACAGCTAGTTAAACATGTGTATCCCTTTTGCAACTTTTTTAAAAATTATTCATAAAAATCTTTTAACTTAGAGGAACTTAATTTCCATTATGATAAGTTGTATTTCTAGTACATTTATCAAACAACTTTTATTTACTTGTCTTGGGAAAGCAGATAAGCTCCAGTGTCAAGCCCTATTGTAAAAAAAAATTAAATAAAAAGAAATAATATCTTTATATATTTTTGCATAAGCCAGTTCTTCACCCAGTAGCTTCATATCTTCCACAAACAGAATATTTTCTTTGTGTTGACCTCTAATCTCTAACCAACTTTTGGTTTGTTCATTGTATAGCAAGTCTGCTGAGCGGTTATTGCATAATCTCTGTGCCAAAACATACTGTAGAAAACCAACCAGTGAAAAATAATGAAACGTGTTTGTATTTAACACAAATCAGCAAGGCCACTCAAAAATAATTCAGGAGAATATTTCATTTAAAAAACTGATGCAAATGCAATGCAGGGGTTCCCAGTTTTATCAGTCTGTGACCCTAAAAAACAAGCAAGAGCTTCATGACCCCAACGGGGCAACAGGTGATCAGAAGTTGAAGGTTCAAACCCCGCAGCAGGACATCTAATCCTAACTGCTCCTGGTGGTCAGCCATCAATTGCAACCCTTTGAGCGCTAGATAAATGCAGTGCATTTACCATTTCAAGCATTCCAGACTCTTTATTCCATTAGCACTACGTCACATAAGCAACTCTGTCTACAATATGCTATTTCTATCGTTCTAATCTAGCACTACGTCACATAAACAACTCTGTCTTTAACCTGGTTTAGCCAGACCCACAGTGCACCTGGTGAATGTGGTCTGGCTACGCTCCACTGGGAAGTGCTAAGTCATTTCCTCCTACTGGGCGTAGACCTCTGGTTAACATTAAAACTATTGGACAGAGTTGAACCAATCGGTGTTGCTACAACTGTTTTGATCGCCTCATCTAGCTCTACCACCCTTTAGAAGCACACTTGACTTCAACGTCATCTACAGTAACTAACCCACCCTGATTGGACCGCCAGCAGGGTAGCAGCGAGCGCTAATGTGAACAGGGTTTCCAGACTACAATCTCAGTGAAACACATTGAGCTGAGAGCAACGTTGAGGCAGAGCCAGTCTAGGGAAGGCAAGCCTTGTGAAACACTGTAGGGAGTAGATGTACAGTCTGGGCCATACTGTATAATCAAAACATCTATTCCCTCCTGCCTGCTCCTCTTGGGATGCTAATAGTGTACAGACTGATGGGAGATGACTGTGGAAGTGAACCTTTTTCCCTGCCCGGGGGGAGGAGCAGGTTTAGGCGGTGTTGTTTGTTTCCGTGTAAAATAAAGGTTGTAGGAAAGGAACTTTTTATTGTCACATACACATAACGAAATTCATTCTCTGCATTTAACTCATCCCTCAAGGGAGCAGTGTTCAAAAAGTGTAGTCAATCACTTTGGGGAAAGATTGTTGATATAGAGCGTGACCGCCCACTTTTTTTGGGGCTCTGGTGCCAGCAGTACATTTCCCATTAATATTCTCCAGTGACTTTTCGTAAAATTCCCATATAGAGTTTTAAGCCTGGAACCAACGAGCTATGAGCGTGATCGTGACCATAAACAGTTTGATTGAAACATATTTTAACAAAACGGAAAAAAGGCAAAGGTACAAGACTGTGCACATAACATATTGTAATAATGAAGGAACTGCGCGTCCCGTAACCCATTGTGAATCCCAAACAATTTATATTCTTCCTTGGTTCTTCTTAATTAGTTAACATATTGTGTATATTATACCATTATAATAGTATAATACAATAGTTTTAATATTATTTATACGTGTACAATCTAACTTTTCAGTGCTAGCAATACTCACTAGCCGATTTTAAAGGGATTTAAAGCATTTCCATGGCAGAGACCTGTGATTCACATGAATGGGTCCTGATAACGAGCTGTTCATGTGAATCAGCTGTGTTGGAGCAGGGAGACGTCCAAAACATGCAGGGCAGCGGCCCTCCAGGACCAGGATTGGGCACCACTGATCTAAAGTATTCTATGAATGTGCATAATCCTTTGTCCAATGAGATCTTTTACCAATATTAGTGCACAGTTAAGAGTTTAATAAATGACAGTCGTGATCTCAGTATGATTGCTGAGCTGCAGTCATAGATTAAGAATTGTTATTTGGAACAAAGTTGAATTTGAAAGATAATGCCAACACCCAACAATATCCTAGCCTTGGCAAGGCACGGGAGCACCCTATGATGGGTGCATAGGTGCATGTGGGGAGGGGTGTGTTTGTTTTGATAGAGCTCAAATATCAACAATCTTCCTCCAGAATCCATGAAGCCACCTTTGATTTAAAAGACGCCGCTAAACATTTTAATGTAGTCCCCCAGCCCCCACAGGCATACGACTAAAGAAGATGACTGCAACAGCAAATCGCCACGGGCCTAATTAAGGCAAACCCATCGAGAGCCAAGCCGCGTGGTTGTAGCCTAAGCCTTTGGTGTATCACACAACGGGGATCACTGCATACGCAAGCCACAGTGGGGAAAGCTCATTGTATTAAGCCATCAGCATTGCCAGTCAGTATTGTTAAAGGGCAACGCTAATCTCTCCGATTCTCGCTGCTAGCGAGACCACTGCTCCTGGTGCAGAACCCAGCTACCTGCCCACTGTAGCACTAGCGGCCTAGTAGCATGCAAATAAATGGCAAGGACTGCATGCAAAACCATGGTAATATAAAGGGAAATGATTGTAAGCTAACACAATTCACCAAATACCTCCTCTGTTTTAAGGCCCAATTATGCTTCTGCGTCGCACCCACGTGGACCCTGCGCCGTAGGCTCCCCATAGCCACCTACCCTACGGCACACCCTACGGCGCAGGGTGACGCGCACCAGCCGCACCTCTCAAAAAATGCAACTGCACGTCCGTTCGTACGTCGATTTGACGCAGTAGGGATTTCCCTATGGTATTTCCTTGTTGTCGGGCAGTGAAAAGCAGTCAAGGTACGCCCATAGGTGAGGCCATAGACTACGTGTAGGTGCGACGCAGAAGCATAAATGAGCATTTACCATTCTGTTTGCGTGTTGAAAAAATAATCTGGTACTTCTACACAGCCCTGGCTCTGTAAATATATAGGAACACAAACAACACAACAACAATATCCTAGCCTTCGCAATGTGTTTCCAGTATGGGGGGCGGAGCTTCTGAGGGAGCACCCTGTGTTATTGAAGGGAGAGGTGTTTTTGTTTTGATATGAGTTCAAATTTAGCATTGTCAAGATTGACTTACTATACTTTTAAATTTTAATTATTGGAAACACCTGCAGCACTGAAAGTAACACATGAGGAACTGTGCAACCGGTTATGGTTTATGAACTAGATGCCACATGTACGTCCAATGTGCAATCAAATGGTTAATACACTTTATAATGAATTAATATTATAAATATTTATTTATACATATTTACTGTATATTGTATACTTCTACTTGCTTTTCATTTGCACACTGTGATGTTGTTAAGGAATACAATTCAATGTATTTGACCTCTTCTACAAATGTCCGTGAAGAATAAGACTTTGAATCGTGAAGCAGAACGTTGTCCTGCTACTGGTCAGAACTCATCTGCTTCTAGCAGCCAGACGCTCTGAGTCTATTGAAGTGTATACGGACGAGATAGAGCACCTATACAGTTTATGGGCCGAGACACTAAACTGGAAAGGACAAATTGTTAAAAGCATTTCCTGTAAGGCATTTCCTTTTAGTATAGGCTGTATTTCAATGGGCATCACATGGTCTAGTGGTATGGGTGTTGGACTCCCAACTAGAAAGTAATGGGTTCAATCAGCCTACCTTGGGAAGGCTTTACAAACCCAGGAGCAGGAGACACAGCAGTGGGTGTGGCTGAGAGAGAGCAAACACCCTTTTGACAGTCAAGTCCTGTGTTACATATATAACATGGTGTGCTCCCTTTCAATCAGATGTATTTTGTGTTTTGGTAAAAGCTAACTGAACATCCTACTGTAGATCTGTAATACAATAAGTGGAATTACATCTATTCATCTTCACACGTCAAAATCAAGCCACCAGTAACCGAAAACAGATTAACTAAAACTTGCTCTTACACTACCAGTTCCTTGTTCAGTACTACTGAACTAATTCAACTGAGATATATATAATATCATTTTAAAATGCATTCACCTATAGGTAAAAAAGCTCCACTCAAGCAAAATAAGAATTGTGTTCATTATAAACTCACCTTGTTCCATACTATACATATTGTACAGTAAGTCAATTGAGGTAAAAGCGTTTGGTAAATATAATTGTAAAATGCAAAATGATCATTGCATTTAGTATAAACTCTACAGTACCGGACTATGAAGAATATAAAGCAAAATGAAAGCCTAACAATTTTAATGCATGCCATTAACCCCCACTGAATTACTTATGAATACTCCGGCACACACACAACCTCTTAATTGATTATTATACAATAGATTAAATTATATATTTATGGATTATTAACAAACATAATGGATAATAAAAAATAAAAAACAGACCACTCACTATAGCTGCCAGTGGCAACGTGTCATTGTGTGTCTGCTGTGTGCGTGGATTAGACACGGGTTTAGCGTTGTGCGGACGCCACACACATGCAACCTGTTGTTCCAGCGGTGCACAATACACTGACTCAATATCGAGATATGACGTTGAGCAATGTCAGATGGAAAATGTTGCAGAAAGCATGACAATATTCCATTTATTTTGTGGAGATGCGTCCGTTGGCTGTGTGACATACAGTAGTCGTGTTCCATTGAGACAGAAAGGCAAGATGAGTGGCTGAGGACGACGACACAACAGAGACAAGAAAACTCCTTGGTAGCTTGTAATTACTGTCAAATATGACACAATATGACATTGAAATAAACCCACATGTGGGAAAACTTGTTTTGATGTTATGAATATACTGTATTTTGATGCATTTTCCCCATAATGTTTGCGTTTTTACTTACTAAATTGTATTTACTTACAGAAAATATTGAAATTAATATAGATATGACATTTGACATGATATGACATGATCAATATCACATTTTGTCAATATCATATAGATTTATTTATTGATCATTAACAAACAACATAATGTATTAGAAAATAAACCACAACTCACTTTAGCTGATAGCGGGAACATGTCTTTGTGTTTCTGAGTTCTGTGAGCATTAAATCAAGCGCTGTGTTCTTGGATTAGACACGGCTTTATGGCTGTACGGACGCCACACACATGAAACCCGATGTTCCAATTCCTCCCTTTGCAGGACAAAACAGACCAAGGCCTGCTGATTCCACCAGGGCAGATATAATAAGATAGAACTTTATTATCCATTTCTGGAAATGTATCTCCGGCTACACAAGATTACAAATAATATGCATCACACACATTTTTAAACAACAACACACAGGAGCTTCAAGTAAACCAGTTATCGAGTTACAGGATAATGTCAAACCACACCCCTGGAACAAGCAGGGAGCCTTATAGGCCCAGTAATTCTCCACAAGGCTTGCTAACTTTGAAATAAAAACAAAAGCGCATCTCCCTTCAATGGTACTTCCTCATTTAACCCCACCCCCTTCAACGACATAGGGTGCTCCCTCATTAACCCCACCCCCTTCAACGACATAGGGTGCTCCCTAATTAACTCCACCCCCTTCAATGACATAGGGTGCTCCCTAATTAACTCCACCCCCTTCAACGACATAGGCTGCTCCCTCATTAACTCCACCCCCTTCAACGACATAGGCTGCTCCCTCATCAACTCCACCCCCTTCAACTACATAGGCTGCTCCCTCATTAACTCCACCCCCTTCAACGACATAGGCTGCTCCCTCATTAACTCCACCCCCTTCAACGACATAGGCTGCTCCCT
>JAODUK010013305.1:0-25000 GCA_027564635.1 Typhlichthys eigenmanni | reverse complement strand
GATATAGTAGATTATCTAAAGGCAGAATTTAGTTAACAAAA
This sequence comes from Typhlichthys eigenmanni, assembly GCA_027564635.1. Lineage (NCBI taxonomy): Eukaryota > Metazoa > Chordata > Actinopteri > Percopsiformes > Amblyopsidae > Typhlichthys > Typhlichthys eigenmanni. The sequence continues at coordinate 24,959 of JAODUK010013305.1, read as the reverse complement.
GCATGGAAATCTGCCATAATACCCTAAAATGTATGAAATGCAATGCATCTTATAGAAAGTGTAATATACATACAGGTCTACCAAATATAACTGCTCCAGGGTGAAGGTAGATCTCCACAATTTCACTCTCAGGAACCACTTGCACGCGCAGTACCTCCCCCTTAGCCAACATCTCATTGACAAAGTCACTCCAGGAGATGTTTCCCCCACTGGTATTAATGGAGTTCAGCAGGCTCATAACAAGTGCTATGATGAAGAGGGTACGCAGACGCTCCTTGTACATCTGGTCCTCCTGCTCACGGCGCTTCTTCTCCTCTGTGTGGGAGGTTCAAGACAGGGGTTTGGGCAGAGCGAACAACACTTGAATAGATATGGTTCCCTGGGCAGAATGTTGGACTTACCCTCATCTTCTTCTGGAGTTTTGCCTTTTGATCCATCACTTTTGTCCTTCTCTTGGTTGGACTGAGGTGTACTAAATAAATGCATCCCCCCTGTGAAAATGAATCGTGTGAAAAGTAGTAATATAAGTTGTATAGGTACCGTACACTACTCGATTGCATTAAAACCACCAGAACCACACATTTACAACCTACGGTGTATTGTGCATACAAATATGTGAGCGTGTGGGGGTTTACATAACAATGGTGATCTTTCGGAAAGTAGGAGTAGAGAGAATAGTAAAACACTGCACGTTTGGTGCATTACTTAATTTTAACTTTAGAAAACAAAGGCTTGATTGGGTCCTTAAAGATTACAGCACATGTTTTTACCTAACAGATTAACCAACCCTATGGGGTTTTTAATCAGGTTCTTCTTTATTAAGTCTTTTCTGATTCCCACCATCCATGGACTCAATGGTCTGTAGAGAAGATTCTAGGATGGGAAAACAATCGTATGCTAAAATGCGTGTAGTGACGTTCATATATCACATTACATAGTTAATATCTAAAAAAAAAAACATATAAACCATCCTAAACATTGATACGATAACCAAACAGAAGCAAGGCGTAAAAGAACAGTCAACGCAGACAAAAACAAAACAATAATGGCGGCTTACCTGAATGAGACTTGACTGCAGAACTCTGTGTGAATGACTTGAATGTGACCGCTGTGATCCAGAGTGCAAACGCTTTAAATAGCTGGTGCGTTCCAACGGATGACCATAACTAATATTGTGTAGTGACTTTATAGTAACATATTTATTATTTCTCTCTGGCAGTGTCCATAGTACCGCTGTACCTTGTTTTCTACAACCATGGCGTTGCAAAAGCAAAGCTGCCATGGCGATACTGGATAACATTGATACTCACTCAGTGGATCACAGAAAGAAGCTACCTTATTAGAATCAAGTCGTCATGATGATTTCAACTATATGCTTGCCTTTGTTAACCGTACTTTACGTCTGCTGTAAAGCAAATGTGCGACTCCTTGCTTCGGCCCTGGTACAGTACGGAACTACCGTACGTCATACCACCAGTATAGCATTTATATTTAAACGTTTTATCAACTAATGTCTGGCGTTAATTTGACCCTCTTATAAAAAAAAATGTAATAACACTGTAATGTTATGCAAAATAAATATATCATGTAAACTTGAACTTTCAACTTCAACCCTTACAGTAAATCCTCAACGTCCAACTACCTGCGCAGACTTTGCGCAGGATTTGTCGCTTAGCACAAACAATAAATACACGAATAAATAAATTATTATTATTATTATTATTATTAGGATTGTTTGTTCGTCGTAAGAAATTAAATTGTATATATTTATGAAAATTGTTAGCGATTTTGATTTGACTAACCTACCAAATGACCACAACGCTCCAACAGAGGGAGATATTTGTCAAGTATTATTAATCTGTTGAGGATCTGATTTTGCTCTTGGAGATATATCTGATTTTAAGGTAATTAACCTTTGAAAAATAATTAATACGTTGTGCAAGAGCACTTATTTGTAAACGTATTTAATTTTCGTTTGATCCCAACTCGATTCCTGATATTTTTCACGTGTCAGATTATTTCATTTTTATACGAATCTTGTAATATAGAATAACTGGTAGATTTAACTTAAATATAAAGCATATGGCAAACATTTTAGGCCATGTAGATTGAGTGGTGTTTAAATTTCCCAATGACATTAACAAGATTTTACTGAACCAATCACAGCGTTCGTTTCATATTCTTTGAGCGTTTAGAGCGCTGCTAAAAAATGGCGTCTGTGGGTGTGTTACGTTTTAATACTAGTATGTACCGCATATTTCTAAATTAGGCCATGGTGGTTCATAAACATATAATAATTTTAATACAATTAAATGGGAATACAAATATGATATTGAAATGTTTATGCCTACTTGTAATCACACATACATGACACTTGTATCGACATTCATATTATAGATCTGTCATCTTAATAAATGTAATTAACATTATTTATTTATATATATTAAAAACACATTTTTACAGAGGTTTATCAAAAAGTTTCTACAAACGATATTTCCCAGGTTTGGTTAAACGAATTAATGCTTATAAAGCATATCGACCCACTCTTTAGGATATGTTTAACAATAAATCGAGTGCACCTAATGTTCATACTCCATTTCCTATGCCTGGTCCTGTAAACGTATAAAGGAGCTTGGTGAGCGCTGTAAACTGTGGTCCTATGTAAGCCATGTTGGATCCCCGAATAGACTGTTTAGCGTCGGGAAATGCGCTTTAACATGATCCAAAATGGCGTCTGTTTCGTTGCTGCACAAATGGTATCCGCCCACATGCAATTGCGAATCCCGTTCTGTGTTTCATTTCGAAGCATTTCCTTTCCCATCCCCATAGTAAAGTAAAGTCAAAGGCCGCTCGAAAATGCTCGAATGGGTTTGCTAGAGAGGATTAATTCGAAGCATTACAGAATATTTCGACATTCTACGTTCGCTAAATAACGCTTCGATTTTGAAATGCATATTTAAAAGTTATTATTTGAGGATGAAGATAAAATAATTATCTTGTGTGTACGTTTCCGGAGGATATTTGAGGCATTCGCGATCGCCTGCTTGTTGGTCTCCAAGAATTAGCACTAGCCTGGTTGCTAGTGAGTCGATTTTAAGCTGCGATGGTTACTGCGAGTTTATGCGGACGTCTCCGGTCGAGTATTTACTGAACCGGGGGCAACAAATGGGAACATCTAGCATCGGACGAGAACATCGAGGAATAGACGCATAGCTCCAGAAAACAGTTGTAGTTTGTGGAGGTTCTGACGCAGGTAAGTCCCGTGTTATTTGGTGTACATTACAACCATTTGCAATTCCTTGCTAACAGGCTTGCTCTGTGTTTTGAACTTTTGACCAAATGTTCACGTGTTATACTGCGGGTGAATAATAATGCTCAATGGAATCTTAATATGAAGTAATAACACTATTATTAAGCAATTCCATTGCTCTTTATACCATTGATATATAGGCCTATATTAAAAAACAAACAAACAACTAAACTCATAACACATAAAATCAAGTTAGCTTCATGGAATGTTTTGGGGTCCTTATTTCGTTGGATTAGCCTACCGTACATTATAAGAGAGAATAAAGTATAAGATATCAAGATTTTTAAAGCCTATGCCATATATTTATAAACACAACTAAGCCACTTAATATAACATACTATTTAGTGATATACTTATCTAACCAGACAAACGCAGCATGTCTTCCTATTTTCTACCTATCTTTCACCTCGACAACATTTCTATTCTTTTTTAATTTTATTGTATTTTTCTAACCCAGTGCTTAAACCAAGGGAATGCACGAGGTGGGGGGCTTCAAACCCAACTGCTAAGAAAAGGAGGGCAGCAATGATTCTAAGATAGCCTGCAGGGGAATGTTGTCAACTACATAGGCCTATAATATACACAGCACATCAGAAAAAGCCACCGTGGAATACAGAGGCCTATACAGATTCCTAAAAATACCAGTATACTGGACAGATTGCTATAAATCCAACTATATGGTAAACCACACACCTATCCCAGCACCTTTGGTTAATCTTGCTGTTAGTCTGTGTGGAAGTATATAAGGGGACACAGTATAATGGGAAGCAGAATATGAATGAGCAGCCCTCTCACTTTGGTGCAGTATCGGTGAGGAAAACACTGCAGTACTGCTGGTGGTGTTTTCCTACAAGATACTGCGAGCTCTTCAGCTTGTTGGGGCGTACACATTGACTTCACTGCAGAGGCAGTGATGCATTTCATACTATGTCTGTGGATCATATGGGAGTTGTTTACCTATTTTAGTAATACCCCTAATTCTGATATTTTGAGTACACCATGCATTATATCAAAATCGTATAGCACATTTGTTAATATAATGTAATGCAAGGCAGTTTACATGCACAATGTGAAGAGTGAAATGTTTAATGGCAGCTGTGGACTATGGTAAAATAAAAGTACAAGCAAATTGGAAAGGTAATACAAATATAAACATACAAATATCATAACACCATCACCACATGTTTCAAGCATAACTTGAAAATGTGTCTGCTATTCTAATCAAAATGTAATTTAAATGTATATGTATTATCTATCTACCAGTTTACTAATGTAACCTATACATCATGAATGTAGACAAGCCTTTTGTAGCTCCAACGCAAAGGTACCCCTCTGGTTTTCCATCCTACCTACATTGCGTGGCATGGTGATTGATAGCACATGGCATTTTCAGGCAAATTCTAATTGAAACTATTTAATAGGTTCCAGGTTTAAACGGTGCCACATTTGCAGTAGGCCTAGGCCCACAGATGAGGCAGTGGTTCATAACTGGCAGGTATCAGGAGCTGTACTAAAATTCATTTTTTAGAAAGCAGGCTGTGTTTGCTAGGATATGACAGAATTTTGCGGTTGTCGTAAACACATTTTCACAGAATCAAATGATGCCTTGTCCATCCAACAGGAAATGGAGTCATGCAGGGGGCATGAAGGTCAGGAGCTGGTAACTGGACGTTCTCACATTTCCTGTGCTAGAAAGACAGCTAGCCATTCTGTGTGCCTGCTTTGTTGATTAATCTTCTGCCGCCCACTATTCTCTCACTCCCAGACCTCAGCTTCTCGGGTCTATGTGGTGGCTTCTGCATATCAAAACATCTCTACTTCATTCAGGCCTCGATAGGTGTTTCCAGGCTTGTGTTCTGTGCTTACCGTCAGTATGTGAGATATGAAACTTACCAAGCTAGCACACACTGTAAGCCAGGCTATGTCTGCCATTTAAATGGTGCTGGGTAGGAGCATAAACTTCAACATGGCCGACTACTTCGTCTGCCTGGTGTTACGCAGCCACTTAAGGCCATGGCATACTTCAAACTACCAGGCTCTCTGCACACATGCGCTTGCTATGCAAGCACATGCATGCATGTATACTCAGTGCGAGGCTCATTTAATTGGTCTGTGGAATCCAAAGCCAAGGAGAAGGACTAAGTGGTAATATGTTATGTGTAATATCAGATGGCCTACGTGCCTAGTGCATGGGATGATATGAACATTTGATGTCACTATTTGCAATTACTATATTATACCAATAATCATCAAAATATGCGTACGGCTAAAACTCTTAAAATTAAAACACCCTGGAGTTACTTTGCATTTAGAAAGAAACAAATATGTGTATTTAATCATAGGACACATCTAATTCTGTGATATTAATATTGTTCTCGAGGTTTACATTTCTAGTGTTTTTGCACGGCTAATTTCACTTTTTTTGTGGGGGATATAATGGACATGTTGTCAGCCATGGTGACAATTGACTTGAAAGAAGCAGGCTAATACATATCAGGAAATCAAGGACTGTATGTTTGTGAGCTAGACAGCTTTTCAAGTCACTCGTTTGCGGCAAAAGCAAAAACGCAATGCAGATGACAAAATATAGACATTAGAATATAAAAATATGAATCATTTCAGGTTATTGTGTATCATAATTTGCAGATATATTTTGTAAACATTTCATTCACGATGGCACCAAATGTTATTTTGACAAAATAGTTTTGGCAGTGAAGACAACCTTGCTTTGCTGGTACGCATCGTTCCTTTCGTCCAAACAAAACAAACTTGCCACTATATTTAATTGTGTCTATTTAATATGCTTTGTCATACATGCTTTGTCATGGGAAAAAGGATTTAGGCACACAGGTCGAGAACATATCTCATAGGCAATAGGTTGCATCACAGGCAATGCCGGCTGACAACATTTTCTTCATATTGTCGTGCCCTAATAGGAACTGTCTTGCTATGGGCTAATAATAGCCAGTAGTAGACTAAAAAAAGCAGCTAGTAGGTTAATTGTAGCATGCATGACCTAGTGTTTTTTTTTTGTAGTATAGTGCATTGCAGTGTGGATGTGTTGCTGACACTCATAGTGTGCAGTTAAATCTTGAGGAATCTTTGAGATTCAAAGGGGAGAGCAAAGTGACAGATGTTAACAGGAAAACTGCCCTTTGTCTACAACTCTTCAACTAACACTCTGTCTCCTATCTGTCCAAATGTTACCCTCCCCCCCAGTGTGCAGAGAGTGTGGTTCTTTAAGTAAACAAGCATGGCCTTTCTGCTATTTCTCTCTTTCCCTTTTTCCAAATTGTCCTTGCAGCACAATCTCTGTGAACACTCAAAGACCATCTAAAGCAGTTTGAAATCCAGCCTGCCATTACCCCCACCTCTATGTCCTCCAAGTGAAATAGAACAAAATGGCGGGCCACAATGCTGCTATTTCCCTTAGGGACAGCGGAGTCTTATTTGGGGCTTTAGGAGATTCTGGTGGCTGATGTGTCGTCTCCTTGCTCATGCTCTGCTTGTCTGTGCCACCGTTCCCTGAAATGTTGTACATCAAAGGGAAATGCGTTCCTTTTCCTGGCATGCATCAATGGGATGGGTGGGGGGGGGGTGCAGATTATTTTATTACGTTTTATTTTGATTTGATGCGGTGGTCAACACTGTTTTCTCACATTAAGCAAATCCTGGTTCCGACCTCTCCTGCGCACTACTGGGCCTTTTCTGTTTCCTCTGTGAGATCTTGCCCCCGGGAGATAGGCACCAAAGATATATGGGAGCAATTTGGAATCTTGAATCTAGAATTAATCTGGAATCTAGTAGGGCTGGCCCCAAATATTCGATTATTCGGGTATTCGTTCGTTGGGTATGTATTCGATTTAAATATGGGGATTTGAGTATTTGTTTTTTTCACATTATGCATGCATGTTTTCCCATTAATCCCTACTGTCTCCTTATAAACCCACATGTTGAAATGTAATTGCCTGCCCTACACTGTCATCAACATAATTGATAGTAATTGGCTCTGTTTGTAAGAAAAGAGCGAGGCTATTAATTCAACACATACTCTTATTGGCTAATACAGGAGGTATGCTATTTGACAACTCTGGCTGGCTCAATTGACGTTTAAATCAAAGTGGCCATTTTGAGTGCATGGCTATGTTTACATGTGTGCTCACTGAAGCTAGGAATCAAAGATTACTTCTGTTATACTTCTTAATTATAGTTCAGTGTTTTTAATGGTGTTTTTTTGAGAGAGTATTTGAATACTCTCCTATAAAATGGTATTCGGAACAGCTCTAGAATCTAGAATAAAAATAGGCCTGTAGTCACAATCAGTGTGTTTACATGGACTTGAGTATCCCGGTTATAATTCGGTTTTTAATTAAGTATCCCTTTTTTTTTTTTTATTGGCGGATGTAAACGCCATATCCCAATATCAGAAACGGGGATAAGACCGGTTTTGAGAAACCTGGTTTTGCTAGGTGGAGTTCTCTGAAAGAAACCGGGATTTTGTGCCATGTATACACCTTATCCTGGTTTCTGGCGGCTGCAAACAACCTACACACCGCTTTACCAGGGGAAGTAACCATAGGGACATAACGAAAGCGTCTCACTTCTTGAACGATAACTTAACCGTGTTTTGTTTATTGGGCATACAATTATTTAATATACTACTACAGTGTTCCGTTTGACAGTATGTCGCCTGACACCGGTCAAATTGGAGAACATGTTTACTATTCTCTACCGATTTCGTCTCCCACTGAATGCGATAAGTGGCCTCATCATTATTAGTATTACAATGAAGATTATGGCAGCTACACAAATGGCAGTTTAAATAATCACTTGGTTTTGTAAACATATGCCTGTGTAAATGGAATGCTAGTTAGTAACCTGGATACTGTATATAATGTATATGGCGATATGAGTAACACGATTTCTATATCCCAAGTGTGATTAAAACCAGGATAAGCCTCATAATCCGGCTATTCACGTCCATGTAAATGCACTGAATTAGTCTTCTGGAGTGTTGTCCTGAAAGTTCATGTTAACATTGAGTCTGAGTTTTCATTTTGTTTACAAAAGAAAATGCCCAAGGAATGAAACTCGTGTGAATGTTTTGGGTGGGACATTATCAGTTGTGTTTCTCATAATTTAATCGGGTTCATTTTACGCAGACATTAGTTTGTCAAGCTGTCTGTTAATTAAAGTTGCCGCTGAAATATTTTGGTGCTGTGAAACAACCAGTTTGATTTAGAAACAGTTGCCACAACTCATAAATCAGTTGTCCATCAACAAATGGGTAGTCCTACATAAAGTACTGTTGTGCTTCAGCAAAAAAACATGTATGACATGCATGATCATATCTATACTGTATGTCTACACGTCTTTCCATTTTTATTATACCTACACAAAGTACTTTCTCTCTTCCATAACATTGATGTTGCACCTTGATTACATTTTGCTGCATCACTGTTTGCTTTTGTGGAACTCAGCCATTCTTATGAGCATATGTCCTAGTCCGTCATAATGGTAACAATAACAACGTTGCGTCACGGAATTCGCCAAGCTTGTTCAAAGTGAATTTGTGTTATGAAATGCCGAGTAAGTTTGGATTCAGTTCCACATCATGACGGTTCTTAATACCCAACACTACATGCGTTTGCATGTCGCCCTGCCTGCCAGCATCGGCATATAGGCACCAGTTGGCCATGATCATGGGGAGATGTGCACAGAACTAGAGACAACAGTTGTGTTTTGGTTGCATGTATTGCCAAGCAGGAGGCAGCATTGGAAGATCTCTATCCATAACGTGGCTTTTGCAATCGTCCTGGGGTTACCATGGCAGAGGCTTTTTCTATGTGACGTGTCCCTCTTGACTTGGCTGACTGACTGGGAGAAGCATGAAAGACTATGCTGGCATTCTAGCTGGTGTGGAATATATGGTTGTCTTTGTTCCTTCTCTTCACAATTAAAATGTCTAATTTGGCTTTTTTGCCTGTTCATCTGTGTAGCTGTAGATCTGAGCAGTTGTTTTTGTTCATTCTGCTTTTGAAACACCTCTGTCGTCGTCGGATGTTTTAATGTGCGATTGCTGTGATGAGTATTAGGCTAGTTCCTTTCTTAGAATTGCCTTTATGATGACCGCTTCACAAAGGCAGATGGCCAGTATTGGCTGCTAGTTACATTTTCCCCACATATCTGATGGTTAGCCCTTCTTTCGGTGTGGAGGAATAAGTTACAAACTGTGATGCTGCTGTGTGTGTGCGTGATGGATGATACGTGTTGGGTGGGGATGTGGGTAAGGGGGTGGTGTGGCCTGGCTGAATCTCAATCACCAGTGTTCTTTAATGGGGCTGGCCTTTTGATGGGCCAGCTGCACCCATTCAATCCTCTCATTTACATTGAAATGCAGTGACAGGGTTGGGGGTGGGGCAAGGGGAGACAGGACACTCCGCCTGCCCACGTGGTGCGAGTGCATTGGGAGGGGTTCATACCTAACCTCCATAGAGAAAAGGAGAGGTCTGCCAGCCGGGGCCCATGGCTCGCGTTCTCAGTCGCAGAGTCCCAGTCCCACATTGTTTCCAGCGGCCCCACGGTGGGGCCAGCTACTTCACACAAAGGCTCTAAGCACCCTCTTTTGACCAGCACACACATTTTCACCACTCAGCTCTTTTCCACCTTTACAGCCCGGCCAGCAGCCGTGATTTGTGATGGCAGTGGCTTGTCCCAACCACCATTTTAACAACAGCCTACTGTCATTCTCATTGTTGGTGTGGTATTTTACACCGTGTCTCCATAATTTAGAGCTATTTAGCTTTAGATGAAGAGCCTATATGTGCGCGTTCCCGATCAAGGCTTATTCTTGTAGTCTATTCAAGCTGTCCTCTTTGCTGGCTGACTGTAACTGCAGCCCTACTGCGCTGTTGGCGTCTATAACAAGCCTGTTCTGTAACTCATTAGGGGCTCAATAGACACACTGTGGTTCAGACAAATGAGGCCAGTGTGTCATATTCCTGAGTTCATCCAGCTTTCCAAGATCTTCTGAGAAGTATGCATGTGACACAAGTTGAGAGGATTGTTTTGAGTTGGGCTAAGCACAAGGCTAGTGTTAGGTTGAGGGCAGGAAAGTGTTTGTTTGACACGACCCCCCCATTGAGCAATAGGACTCCACGTGACCTGCAGTATAGTTCTATAAATATTCTGTCATATTTTAAATTGTTTCAAGTAGAGCTGTTACTGTGAAAGAATTTTCCATGCGGTGATTTAGATTGGTTCAGAACCAATCTAAATCCAAATCTAAAGGGGTTTAAGTTATGTTTTGTCTTAAAAAAAAAAAAAAAAATAATAATATTTTAATACTGTAATATAATGGACATATGCTTTATTTATTTGACCTATGGTAAATTAACCTGCAATATTGTGTGTGTCAGCAATATTTATTTATTTATTTATTTATTTATTTTATTTTATTTGAATTGTATCGTTAATTATCGTAGTTTGTTCTATTATGTCTGACATACGAGCTGAGAAGTTCTGTCAAAGAATTTCCCAATAAAGTATTTCTTATTCTCAAAAAAAAAAAAAAATTGGTTCAGAAGCGCGTTGTTTAGACCACTGTCAACGCCTAGTGAGGGAGACAGACAAAAAAAACGCATGCGACAGTAGTCTACCGAGACATCGGGTCAGAATTTTAGTTGGAATCTGTGAGCACTTCCTTATTTTTATGCCTACTCCTCCAATCAATTGTAGGCATTTCGGTCTGCGATATTTCGGATCCATTAAATCATGCGTCCCTATATTTCCAACGAACTTGATGGGCAGGGTTTTTTTTGTTTTGTTGAAAAAAACCTGAGTCTGACCAAAAAGAAAGCCGATTTGTTCATATCCATGGTTCCTATCTGCCATATTGTCCGTCAAACAATACTTTCCGCCTGTCATCTCATCAACATCTCAGTTAAACTTTCAATTGAATCTTAAATTTATGAAAATTCAGTTCTTACCATTTTCTGAAATCGGGATAACTAGCCTGTTTGAGATATTATTTGGATTAACTGATAGATCGGACGTACATCCAAACACTTGGAGTGTGTTTTACAATTGTTCTGCATTCTGCTTCTGTGTAAATGTCCCGGCTGCGGGCACACTATATGGTATCCTATTAATTTTGTAGATGCTTCATGGATGTTATGACCCAGCATAATAATAATATACGTGCAAGTTCCTTTTACGTGCGAGTTCCCCCCCCCCTTCCGAATACAAGTACTCGAGTACACGCTCATTTTCTCTGTCGGGTACTCGAGCAGTCAAAATGGCCCAAATGCACATCCCTAGTGATAGCCTACACTGAAACGTGCAGTGTGGACATTCTTCAGTGTGAGGAAGTTTAAGTTTATGACATTATACAGTTAAAGTGAATGACGTTAAAACAACACAGAACAAATCAACTGACATAATATTGTTAATCTCGCAACAAAGCAAGCTTCTCAGTTGTCACTGGCTCAATGCAAAGGATATGGAAGCAGAGTGCAGATATAGAATGTGATTCTTGAATAACCACACTAATAATCTTACTCCGTAACATCTCTGTATGTTGTTTCAGTGCTCACATCTGTGATTACGCTTTCACCCATGTCGGATTGTGATGAGATGACTCAGTGCACAGCTTAATGCTATACGTGCATTTGGGTTCACAGGTCAGCTGATGAGCTTAACCAGCAAGCCAATTGTCCTAACATTGTTATATTCTTTATAGAAGAGATAAATTCAGCTCATGAGTTAGGAACCCAATAAACTATCTAATGAACACCTGATTTGCCCACATCACTGCTACGAGCCACTGTTTAGCATCTGCACCGATTTCTGTGATGGAATACAAGGTGAAAATGTACAGGGTGTCACTGCTGAAAAACAGCACAAGCTAATGTGTGCTGAGAGTCATATGCAGGGAGTGGAAAAACATCTTCACTTGGTCTGCCTTGGGACTTTCCCTGCTGAATATGTGGCAGCACAGTGGGCCCTTCTTAAAGCTGTAGGACAGCCTGCATTTAGCCTGGCAATATAGGCTACAGCATTCACATGGTGGTCCTCTCACTTACCTGTCAACATTTCTCCCTGCTTGTTGGTTTCGTGTATACAGTGCGCACTAAATATAGATGTGATAACTGGAGCTGTAATTTCCCCATCCTATTGCTTTATGTCTGTGTTAAAGCCTAGCATGAAATATCTTGAATTAGGAGGATCGATCCAATGTTTTTAAATCTAATAAACATAACACAAAAAGTAAGGATATGTGTTTGGTAGATTGTTTTTATCTGTGTTGTAGCAGTGCTTCTTGGCAATAAATCTTATACAACTGGAATGCCTGATTATTTCCCTTTTTAAATGGTGCCACAATTGTATGAAATTGCGTTTGTGGGAGGAGCAGCAGAGCTGATCACGTGGGTTGCACCAATGAAAATATTGTCAAAACAACTTTTTCTTTGCTGTTGACTTGTTTGGTGGTGTTTTTTGTGGATTGGATGATTGAAGTCTGAAGAAACAAGACAAATTGGCAATTTTAACAATTTATTCATGCAACAAATGTTAGTTTGTTGCGTCAGTAGCATGTGGAAGAACCATGCACAGCCACAACAGCCTGGCACCTCCTCCTCATGCTGGTCAACATCCTGGTCACACCCTGCTGTGGGATGGCATCCCATTCTTCAACCAACATTTGTCACAAGTCAGCTAACATGGTTGTGTTTGTCACTCTGGCACGAACAGCACGCCCAAACTGATCCCACAAGTGTTCAGATTTCCTTACTTTTTGTGCAGACTTTACTTGCTTTTTGGTGTGCTTGTGTCATGAAGTGTCTGTGTCTTGTCACACTTGGCGCAGTGTATTTGTTTTATAGAAACATCAGGCACTGATCTAATCTGTGGTGTGGATGTAGGACAGTCTTTTATTTCTCCTCATTACTTATGCAAAGCCAATTCTCATACACAATCACTGCAATGCCTGTACGTGTGCAAAACATACAGGTTCTTAGGTTTAGGATTTCATAATTCGTTTTTATTGTTTTTTAATAGTCTGCAAAAATGATTCTGGATAATAACCAGAATTCAGCAGCCAGTCGAGTTATGTTCCTGCGTGATGACGTGCATGGAGAAAACAGCCTCTCTCCAGTTTCAACGGCCAAAATATAATTCTATTTAAAGGTGCAGCTATTCTATTATTAATGTTTTTCCTAATTAATTATTTAGTTATGGGCACGGGAGTTATATTTTGCAGTGGCTGATTTGAGGACGAGTAGAGTGGTTGTGGTGTTGGTTAAGGCCACAGTATATAAACAGGGTCATAAATTGAGTATGTACTACAAGCAAATGTCAGTAGGCCTTTACTCAGTTGCATTCAGAGGACGTTACAGCAAAATTATAGAACTAAATTATATAGCGTTTTATGGCTAGGTTAAGGTAGGCTAACTTACAGTTTGTCATGCACTCTGAATTGTTTTGCGCTGCAGAGCGTCTGTATTGACTACTTGTAACTCGCACGCTTCAATTCTTGAGTTGTAGGCTGCCACAGTTTACACTTTGACAGAGCTAAATAGGCTAATCGTCAGTACAGTCTTTAACTGAGACAATTGAAATAGATTTTCTCTATACTACCATTGGTCAATGTCCTCTTATTTTCCAGTAGGCGGATTGAAGCCAAAAAGGCAAATAATAGCCGATATACTAGGCCTTTACTGTGTGCAACCTATATATTATATATTTGGTATTCCTAGCCACAACATTAGTGTGCGCAAGCAAGGTCCGAAATTAACTTTTTGAGTCACCGGCCAAAGTGGCTGGTATATCAAAAAATCCTCCTGCCAAGCTTTTTTTGTTTGTCTTTTCATTGGGATACTAACACATGACAGCACCCATAGTTTTGTAGGCATATCTACTCTAATATAGCCTTACTGTAGTCAGCTCTTTAATCTACAAACCTCCCATTCTCACATTAATTATTTTTTGCACTGCTTCGTCATCGGGTTTTCGTGTTTGAAAGGTTGGCTTATTCCCTTTTGAATATTGACACTGCACGTATTTAGCCTGACTTTATAGCAAGTGGGACTGGCTGGATGCCATTCACATTTGAACTGGTACCTAACGGTACCGTTTTTATACTTAAAACACAAAAGGTACAAACGTGTCTTTGGTCGTGTTGGCTATTGCTGTATACAAGGCCATATGCGAGTGCCACTGCTGAATTTGTGATATTTTTAACTACCTTTTCATGCAAAATCCTATTTCACAAGTAGGAGATTGGTGTAACTAAAATATTAGCTAAAATATGTATATTTATATATTCCTTGAATATTGACTAACACTACTTCAAACAGCTTCAAACTCATGATTAAAACTGGATATTTCTTCCTGGTTGTTTCTCAGACATCGCATAAATACCGCCCTTGCTCTTTCTGATTGGCTTTTTCTGCTATGTTGTTACGAAATGATCAGATGATTGGTTTAGAAGATCTCAGAGAGCCAATCTGAGAGAGTAGGGGCGTGTATTCACAAATAGTGTGTGTGTGTATGTCAAACTCAACACAGGCGACAGCGGTAGAGAGAAACTCAGTCTCAATATGCCTAATTTATTTCAAACATTTACGCTCTATTGTGGCGGATAGTATCTAAAATGTACTCGCCAAATTGAAAATCTACCCACACTTGGCGCTTGGCTGGTGTTCATTTCGCACCGTGTATATATGTGTACTATAACCCTTTGTTCTAAAGCATCTGTTTTATTGTTATCATGTTTTAGAGCTTCTGTACAATGTCCTTGGGTGCACGATAAAGCGAAAATTGTATCCATATGTCATGAGAATTTGAGTAAGTTTAGCTATTGGAAAGTAGGTCATCATACATGTATGATGAAGCCATGTACGTTGAAGCCTTTACAACATATTTGCTCATATTGCTCAGTCCTACATTCACTAGATTAGGTTGTCCTCTTGATTAATAGCTGAAGCCATGGTTCAGGTTGTACTGTGGCTAGTCCCTCTCCACAGCAGCACTGGTTCCTCAGGAAGCTCAGATTGCAGGAAGCTAAGGGCGTTGGACCTAACTGTTTGCTTCGTTTCCTCCTGAGTAAATCACCATAAAATACACAAATGTGCACTGCTGTATCTCAGCTACTCCTCTGCTACTGTCAATCTACGGCTTTGTATTATTGTACGGAATTATAGGTTTGTCTTGCACATTAAGAGTAAGATAGCGGCATCTTCCCGTAAGAAAGTCTCTCATTTACAGATTATCTTCTGCTTCAATTCACGTAAACCCACCGGCTATCCTGTGTTTAGCATTGTCCCTCTACATTTTTGTTTTTTTTTGTTTAACTAATAAGTTTTTGGATTTCTGAAAATTAATGACTACCTATGGGGGTTTAATGAGAAAAAATTGATTCTGCCTTTTTCTGTGACACCAACTTGCTAACTTACAGGTAACAGATGCCAGACAAGGTTTCTATTTCAGGGGAACAGTTTATCAGCTGAAGGTATTATGCAATCAGCAAGGTTATTTTTTTCTTGCTGCTGTGGGAGATGACGTTTGGGCTGAATCTTCAAGTCTACTTTTGCAGGAGGTGGAGAGAGCTGTCTTCATCTGTGAGATCAAAACTGCGTGGGGGGAGGGGGGCCCTATATGATTTATCTTACCTAGCTAGAGAGCCAGAGGAAGATACTCATCGCACATGCAGCACAGCTGCTTGTATGCTCATGATATATAATTGTATCTTGGATAATTTATCCTTGGCAAATGGACAATGCTTGCAGCTTTGTTTATTGTACCTGTATAGCAGACTGTCTTCCTGCGATGGCTGGAAATGACAGATCTGTCTTGCTGCACCACCAGTTAGGCAGCAGTGCACTCTAATGCACCTTTTTTCCGTTTGCAATTCCCTGATTAATTTGAAATTACTTTGCAATTAGCCTGGTGATGGCTTCCATGCCACTTTAGGGGGTAAGGCTGTGTTTACACACGCAATAACAAACACACACCTACACCCACCAGTAGTAGCAACATCCCCTCCCTCCGCCAGCCTGCGCTCTGCAGTAGTTCCACCATGCTTTAATTCATGCACTGCCAGCTCTACTGAGCAGACAGCTTTCCGATGAGAATGGAATGAGAATTCTCAGAGAGGGCCAGCAGGTGTGCATGGCGCAGGCCTGTCTTAAGAGGGAAGATGGGCAGTGACAAACAAGCGCAGCAGTACAAGAAGGTTCTGAAATGGCCTTTTGGCAAGGTGACAGTGCACACACGTGTACACACACACACACGCACACACAAACTAGGTTATATATGCTGACCACTTGTAACGCGGACATCTGCCTGTCAGCGAAATAGAAATGGAAACCCTCTTTACCATACTATCAACACCGCCCTCATCACAGCCTTACTGAAGATCAATACTGTGCTTTAACCTTTCTATAGCTGTCGGCTCATGGTACAGATGTCTGCAGCATTTTGAAGAACACATCCGCGTATTCTCTTTTGAGGGATTACAGCTCAGGGAGGTAATTTTCATTTACCTTGTTTTTTTCTTCTTTGGTGGTACAGTTTTTGCATGGCTAGGTGCAGGCCTGTGCTCTGCGTTTCTCACCACGTGTGGCTACTCCACCATTTCCAATATCCTCTGAGTCTTGTCTTCCTCTGCTGCCATGGCAACACAACGTGTGACAAACACAAGATCTGTGGAAACGCTCAGGTTCTGCTCGCCTGATAATCAGGCCGACTGACCATTTAGTTTCCACTCCCATTATTCACTCGGACTTTGCCTTATAGTGTGGCTGTTTTCTGTGTGCGGAGGATTGCGTTTCTTCTCAAACCAATCACTAGTCATACAGCAGCTGTAACTGCGTCCATTCTTGGGTTCCCTGCACCATCATATAATATGAATCCTTGTTGTACGGATACACTGCATGAGGCATATTACGCTTTATTATCAGAAAAGCTCTGAATAGCGTAAAAATAACCAGTGGAAGGGATCATGCAGAATGTGGCATAGAAAAGTGAGAATGAGTTGGGTAGAAGCTATTAACAGCTAATGTGGCTATAGCCAACCTGCAGAAGAGGAATATATAAGATGACTGCACAGATTACCATGGTGACAGGCAGGCTGCTGGGGCTGCAGACGGAGCGAGTCATTATTCGGTTTGGTTGGCCTTGGTGCTGTTGGTGAATTGTATTAAAATCTTAATGAGAATCTTCAGGTGCTTCATTTCAGTGTGTGCTATTGAGAGAGGGTTTTGTATATTATTTAATGCTAGAGCTGAGCACAATAACAGCAACACATCGCTGTTGTGAGGCGGCACCCTACAGTATAAGCAAGTGGATGCTGTCCAGTGATATGGGAGGCAGACCAATAAACAAACAGTTATGAAGAAGTGGCGAGATGCGTTTTGTAATTCATGTATGTATTTCTCTCAAGTCGGATAAAAAATCAGATTTTACCAGATTGATATGGCCATTGTTTTGTGAAGCATTTGTTTGTCTATTAATATTTAGTCTATTTCAGCCCTAGTTCTATATCATAATGTAATTTGAGCTGCAGCGATTGTGAAATTATGAGCCATTACAATGTTTAATATAAGTCTGTCCATTTGCTGATACTGACGTTGGTGAAATACTCCCACATGGCTGACATTCATTCTTCTTCACTTCCAAAGAAGAATAAAGGTGCACAGAACCGGTGGCTCTCTTACTCGATTCTTGTCGTGTCTATCCAGTAGCGGTTATGGGTGGTATCATTCCACCTATTAGATCTTCTCCAAATCTGCAGCTTGATAGGCAACTGTTGTCAGTCACACCGCAAATAATCACACACAACATTTAACCAGCGCAAAATTGATGAGACAGATTAACATCGACCCACAACACCGGTGAATGTCATCTTATTTTACAATAGACCGATTTGCGAATATTGGCTGATACCATTGTAAGGCCAAAATATCGTATAGTCTAGTATTGTATATTACACATATACACTTTGACCATATAGCAGGAGCTAATGTTCTCTCGCTCTCTCTGTCACTCCCACCATTTATATTTTGCACTCCTGTTTACAGTAAATTATGCTATCCGAATGCAAGGCAAGCATTACATCACCTCAAGTACTGTGTACACATTAGTCTGTGTACAAAACCTAGACGGTAGTGAAAGGCATGGGGCTAATTGCAGCTAAAAAGGTCTCCATAAGTGATTTTTAGTACTCTAATACTGGAATCTGATTACTTGAAACCCAAGCACACATCTAGTAGGTCTAGCCTATTGCTGCTCATGACACGCATGCTTTTTTTAAATGGCATTTTTTCCACAGCTTGACTAGAATTTGGCAGGCTTCCCATTGTCTTCCCAGTGAACATGCTTGTTAATATTTTCATATTTATGAGACTTGGGAATTGCATCAAAGGTATTTCTTTGAAGCATTCATGTCTGCTGTATACTAGGGGTGTAACGGTTCACCAGATCCACGGTTCGGTTCAGACACTGGATGTCACAATAAGCGCAAATTAATAGTTATTTGCTGTTATATTAACGTTTGAACTATCGTTCCTTTTTAAATCACCAACAATTTGGAACACTAAAGAGGGAACACTAGCGTTACACAATGCAAGCAGACGAAGCACAACCAACACTTTAGAACCAGGCGGCCAGCGCAATGCGCACACACCGAGACAGTGGCCCGACACGGCATTTCGGCACAAGTAATGTAAGGCCGTTTGGATTGTTTTCATTCCTTGGTGGACATGGATGTTTACGCACCTCAGACTATATGTATGCGAGAGACCCACATGAAAGCCAAGGTAACTGCTGCAACAGGCCAATCTACCCAGACAGCGGAGGGTATTGCAGCTTTCAATGTGTGTGAACGTGTGTGCGTAACGCTGCACGCTTTGTCATTTCTCAGAACAATTACACTTTACCTAAAAATTGTTGTGTGAAAGTGTGGTATTATTTCACCTTGTTTAGTTTGAGAATAAATGGGAAACCAATAGACGTAATGACAGGAGTTAATTAATCCATGAATGAATGAATCCAACAAATAATGCTGAAGTCGCTTGGTGTAGTTTTAGAGCTCAACAGGCTGCATCTATAGTTCGTTAGGGCTACGTGTGTGCAGACCACGGTCTTTTCTTCTGGAACCACGACACTAAACCGTCTTGGTGTCGGTTTCTTAACCTGTACACCCCTATTGTTTACATACTCTTATACCTTGATCAAGTGAGTCAAAATGCTGGTGTGCGAAAACTGGAAAAAAATATTTAACCACCGTTCCCATCTGAAATATGGATAATTGCTGTGGAAGAGTCTTTATTGACTACTTAATAGTACCCAGAAAAGTGAAAATAGGTATCCTTACATTCAACAAAACCACTCCTGGAACATTTGGAAATCACATTTATTGATTGAATTTGTGCAAACTATGCTCACTGCCACAACTGGATTTTCCCACGTACACTTTGTATTGAATTGAATTGTAGGTATGGTTCAGTTTGGGGGCTAGTGTTTGAAAACGTATAATCTGAATGTGGAAGTGTTTTTTTTTAATTATTATTATATATTTTTGTGCCATACAGAGAGGTAGTTACCTTGACAACAGCAGAGGATTGGGAGCAGTGAAGGAGGGTGGAGCTCGGCGCGTGGTAGTGCCGAACAAACAAGCGTTCCTGCAAACCGCGTCACAAGCTCTGCTCCCCACTCCCATCCTCCTCTCTCCCATAATAAGTCCAGCCATGTCTTCAGTCGGGTTTGTCGCTGGACTGGCACCCACCCCTCCCAGCCACACAGCCTCTTCTGGTCTTACCGGGACAGGTTTTGTGTTCCGGCCTGCCCCCCGTCCACCACCACCACCACCTCCTCAATGCGTTGGCTATTTGGAAGGAATATTAGCAGAAAGCCAATGGGCAAGGACCCTTGACGCAGTGGTCTGTCCATGTACAAACCGGGCAGCCCGATCAATAATGTAAATCTATTTGACGAGGTGTGGTGTGTATCTCTCTCCCTCTGTCTTATTCTTCTCTCTCGGCCCCCTGCTCCTCCCCCCCTCCCCGATAGTGTCGGGTTGCTCTACTGTGTTTTGGGGGCAGAGCAGATAGGATGACTGAATCTAATTAGTGCGATATTACAATAAGCCATGTTACCCGACGCTTTGACATACAGCAGGCTGGATCCCGGCTGTCATATCGAGCTGCTGCTGCTGCTGCTTCCTGTTGTTTTCATAGCTTGGACTTATCATCAAGGCGGTACGTCACCCATACTGCAGTACCAAAGCAGGCTGTACCTGCATTGTGACAGCAGTCTCTTACTTGTATTGTAAGCTATTCTTGAGTGGCATAAATGTGTGCATACTAGGTGTTGCACTGTATAGTATGTTGTTCGAAGTGTGTGTGTTATTGGTTAGAACATTTTAGATGGCTTTGCTTTATATTGAAACACAGGCAAACATTTTCTGTTCGGAGGTCTATCGATATAACTTCTTAAAACGCTTTAGCTGAAGATTCCTGTGCAGTGGTTAAACATTATTCAACCGTGGTATGCGTTTTTTACACAATTTTATATTTATTTAATTTGGATTGCCTTGTGACGCTGCGATGTGTATTTGACAAATAAAAACATATAAACTGCTTTTACCATCTTTTGCCTATATAATCAAACTGTTCGGTTTGGTGCTTTCAAAATAGCCAGAAAATATATTAAAAGTTTTCCTTCTAAAACTACACTAAAGCTTGAACCATTTGGATATTTGTTTTTGTGCATTTTGTTCATAAGAGGGTAACACCTCTGAACTGAGAACAGGCTGTCTGAGAGCAAGATCAAATGAATGATTTGTGATATAGATAGTGATGTTTAATAGCATGTGTTCTCCTTTTGCTAGTGGTAAAATGGTAGGTTACCTGACATGGCTTGAATAGAGCTTTATCTTGATGTTCTAGAATGTTTCCATCTCCTGACTAAAATGCCAAGTGTTTCCAAGCTGTGCTTTTTAGATTGCATTGAGTGCAACTCACTCTGAGGAGTTGGGTTGTGAACTCTTGGCTGTCATTACCACACTGTTGTTGTTGTTGTTAGTTTGTTTCAACTTGACCTACATTTCATCAAATAAATTAATGTAACGTACTAGTGCTAGTAGTTTTCGCAATCTAATATAAATTTTACGTTCGAATATCTGTTCTTTCTTAATATTTGATTAAATAATCCATTCCCAAATATACATTTCCAGCCCCAGTTCAGTATAGAATTCTACTGATTTTGGTGTTTTTGCTTTTTTTTTGGCAACCTTGTGTGGCTTGTCTCTACAATGGTGCTACCTGTAGTGCTGTTTGCTTCAAAACTAGCTTACACGTTCGCTTGATCTATGGAAAACAGGGCAGAGGTGCAAAACAAATACTTATTTTTTTTTATTCACCTAGTAACAACCATGCCGCTGATGCCTTTTTTAATGTGTGGTTTGTTCACCTCAGCGTAGGAAGAAATGGCTCCCTCAAGTAGCTCTTCCTCAGTCGTGCAGCTCTGGGTAAACAACAGTCAGGCAGTGTGTTTTTTTTTTTTCCCCAAGCCCTGCAATGTTATGAGCTATTTCAGTCTGCCCAATATTATGTGCATGCATTTCTCAACCGGGGCTTAATATATCCTGCTTATGAATGCATGCCGGACGTCGCTCTGCTAGCCGCTTGTCAAACGCGAAGCTGTGGCCAAATGAGCAGCATGGTGGCAAGCGACCCTGTCTGCGCACACGTGCACTCCGTCAGGCTCACCCCAAGGTCAGTGCTACAGTACAGTACCCAGGTCATCGCTCAGCTCGCGCTGATGTTCTTCTGCGATAGGCCGGCCAGACATAAGGACTGACTGGAGAGGTGCTCTACAGCCCCGGGGGACATGGGAGCTAGCTGTGTGTCCTATGGTAGGGGCCTGATTCTTCAGATAGAGGCAGCTGTGACGCCGGATTGTGGATGTGGCAGCACTTCCTGTAATCTCGGTTACCCTGGGGAGAGAGGGAGGAAGAGAGAGAGAGGGAGGGAACTTGACAGGGGAGCTGTGTGCCGGTCTGATTGGTGGAGGGGGGGTGCAGAAGAGAAGCAGGTTAAAAGATGACTCTGCCCCGAGGACAGCATTAGAGCAGCCGTCTCCTCCTTAATCCCACAATACCCAATGGTGCAAACAGCCCTGTGTCGTCGTCCCCCCCCCCGTCTTGTCGGCCTGCAAAACTGATCGCACAGCACCTCTGGTCATGCTCACAGGGCCATCACTCACACCGGCCTAAACGCACACTGGAGACCTGCTGCAACGTCCGCTTTGTTGCCATGAAAGACATCCATTTGATGTTTGTGTTTCACCCTGTGCTAATAGACTGCAGAAATATATGAGCCTCCCCTTTTTCTTTTTATCGATGTCACCTTGATTTGAGAGACTAGCATGATTCTTGGATGTGAACGTTGTGCAGTAGGGGTGTAAGAAAATGTCAGTACTCCTTGAGTATCGTGATATTACGGTTCACAATACTGTATCGATTCTCTAAATCACGGTATCGATTTAAAAAATAAAAGGGACCATGTACAAAATACAGTAACCCCAAAAGAGAGGAAAGATGCTCGTTACCAGATTTAGCTTTAAGATTTCCAACTGAAGTCTCTGAGCAAGTTTACGTACACACATTACCATTGCTAGGACAGTTTTCCACAAATTAGAAATCGCAATATATCGCCTTGTTTAGACTATTGCAATATATCGAATCGTGGCCCCTTTATCTTGATTTGTATCGCCAGATTCTTGCCAATACACAGCCCTATCGTATCGTGTTGGGTGTAGTAGACACACCTGGCATTCTAATCGTTGAGGTTTATGTTCCAGCGGTGAGGATGACGCAAGAAACCTCTGTATGATGGAATTAGCTTTGCTCCTAAACAAATCATTTACACTCTTGAGAGCCATGTCACTGGCCGCTGAGGCCCAGCGAAGAGTTGAACCCTTATCTGCAGTTGTGACCCAGCCGTCTGCATCAAAGGCAGCCTCTTAATTCTTGCTGAAGGTCAGTGTGGAGACCGGAGGCCTATCTGGCCAGCGCGCTCCTCCTCAGCAATGCTTTGAAGAGCTCGTAGGGGAGCGGTTCTGAATGCACTGCACATGTGCCTGCCAGCTCCACACCCTCTCCCACTCACAGACGCGGTTGTGTTTTCTTGCCGCCCCCACCGTCACCAGCCCGCTTGTTCTGGCTAAAGCACAGCGCAGAGATTTTAGTCGTTAGATAACAGCCTGCGTGGATCCAGCGAAGCTGGGATGAAAATGGATCATGTAGCAGACCAGTTGTCATGGAAACACTAAGACAGGAATGTGCTGTGTTTCTGGTGTGTTTCTTTCTTCCTCCTTCCTCCTTAAGTGTGTGTGGTGGGGGCGTCACTCGTTTGTGACACTTGTCATAAATGCAGAGGAAGGACTTGACCCCATTCACCCTTGAGCTGTAATCAGTTCCATTGTGGTTAAATAGCCTGCAGATATATTATAGCATGGTTTGGGGAAAGTGTGTGTTTGTTTGTGTGTGTGTGTACAAGTGAGTGAGCTTCAATATGAGCATTTCTTCTGGTTAAAGCCATCCTATGCTGCTGATTGTTACATGAGGCTTTGAATTCGCTGTGTCAGCACACTTGTGAGTTTTCTGTTCAGTTTCATGGTGCTGCTGATTCAAAACTAATTGCTTGAGGAGCACCATTTCTTTGGAGGCTGCTATGGCCCCCTAAGGTGAAGCCACTTCAGCATTGTAAACATACAGGCTTAAGGGAGAACATCATGCTGTTGGTCTTGTTTGGCATATAATACTGTAACGTCGAGCCAATGAAATGGATTTTAACATCACTGATGAACTTTACATAGGGAATTCAAAGAGCTACAGTATAATCTGCCCTAAATGTTGCAGTTTTTGTCAATTAATCCCTTTATTTGGAAGTACAACTACCTTAGCATTGTAATAGTTCACATAATAAAAACGGCTATCACAAAGTCATCACAGGCATTCAGGGATCCAAATCATAATGTCATATTAGCACTGTTCCAAAATGTACTGGACTGGCATTCATTTATTCAGTAAATAGTTGGAGGCATGAAAGCAAGCTTAATTACCAACTCAACATGCATGTGACTGTAAACTAGTGCTGCTGTTCTCTAAAAGTGAAGCTAAGACATAACTTGTAAGAAACCCTGAATGACATATGTAATTGTATTCAAGAATAATGTTTGGAGAAAATATTATTTTCCTTTGTGATGTTCCTCAAGGTCATTGTGAGGTGCGACAATAATGTGCTGTGTACATATGGAAAGTTGAGAAACTGTTGAGGAACGTAGCATTTTGCTTTGCTTTCCAGGAATTCTTATGATTGATGTTTTCACCCATCTGACATATCGCTATCTTCAAAAGAAGGATGAATTTATAATGTTGTGAATATAATGTTGAACATTAATTTCTACATTGCATCTGTATCTGACACCACACTACTGTGGATATAGTGTAGTGCTGGGACGATTAGTCGACGTAACTGACGTAACCGGTTACTTAATACGTCGATTTGCTCAATGTACCGTCGACTCGGAAAAATATACCTATAACTATGCTCCGATCTGAAAAAATAGTGCCGTCAATGGACTATGA